>PVJL010003872.1:0-145078 GCA_004026885.1 Lyroderma lyra
TAACCCATGGACACAATCAATAGTTTAATGTTTATTTGGGGACGAGTGGGTTAGGGAGGGGAGAAAGGGGAGGGGGTGGGAGAGGAGGGGGGGAAGCTAAATATAAGGTGATGGAAAGAGAACTCACACTGGGTGGTGAACTTATTATACATCAAGTTGACAATGCACTGTAGAATTGTATGCCTGAAACCTATGTAATCCTTGCTAACAGATGTCACCCCAATAAGTCTAACAATAAAAATGAATTAAAAAAATAAAAAAATAAAAAATAAATAAATGGGCCCTATATGCAATGACTGGTTTCTTTTTAAGAAGAGAAGACATACAAAGAGACACATGAGAAAGGCCATATGGCAGATATTGGAGTGATGCAGTTATAAGCCAAGAAACACCAAGGATTGCTGGCAATCATCAGAAGGTGGGAGAGAAGTATGAATCGGATTCTCCCTCAGACACTCCAAAAGAAATCAGTCCTACTGACACCTTGATTTTGCACTTCTAGCCTCCAGAACAGTGAGAGAATACATTTCTGTTCTATTAAGCCACACAGTTTATGGTGCTTTATTACAGTAGTCCTAGGAAACTAGTAGGTCATCAAATGCCCCTCATCTCTCAAAGCAAGGTACTGTCTATCCTTTTTCACCTCCTCTGGATGCTGACCAATGGATGCTATTGACAACCAAATTTTGCAAGATTTTTGTGTATTTGAAGAACTTTTATTCTGCCTGCCAAGTTTGAAGGACTGCTAAATTATGACTTTTGTTGAAAGCCTACTTGTTTTTATTTGCATTTTGTGGCTTTATTGCCTACATTATTTTTAAAAGAAATGAAAGCAAAAGCAAAGGAAATGAAGCAAAACAGAGTTTCATTAGCATTTCAAGGTCTCTGAACCTCTCCAAACATAAGAGCATAACCTGTGTGTCTTGACATATTGTAAGCATGTGGGGTCAGATGTATAATATGGAAAGCATGCGAAAGGCCCACCCTTTCACCATCACCTAACCAAGAGTGCATTCACCATTGCATCTTCCTTATGTTAACAATTCACTAAAAAAGAATAGGATGTCATTTCTCCTTCTAAACCCAGAGATGTGAACCTCCTCTTCTCATAAACACTGAGCCTCTATTTGAAAGTGATACTCAATTTCTTTTCCAATCAGTACACATTGAGAAAATGATCACTTTAAAGCAAGCTCATCCCATCCATGACCCACGGCCACATACAGCCCAGGATGGCTTTGAGTGCAGCTCAACACAAATTCATAAACTTTCTTAAAACATTATGAGATTTTTCTGAGATTTTTTTTTTTTTTTAGCTCATCAACTATCATTAGTGTTAGTGTGGCCCAAGACAATTCTTCTTCCAATGTGGCTCAGGGAAGCCAAAAGAATGCACACCCCTGTTGCAAATCATGCTCCGGTAAACTGGAAGCACAAAGGGACATAAAGAAATGTATTTAGGATTTGGTGAAAAAAACATTAAATTTTGTATATTATCTAAAAATGTTAAGAAACAAAACACCAAATATTAGGTTATTAAATGTTGATCACATGAACTCTCAATAATTGATTTTTCAAACTTAAATTCAGAAAGTATTCAGGGTTGTCAAATATTGTCATTCAGATATTGTATATTTCAAGTTGTTTTCAGAATTTTTAACATCAAGAGTTACCTAAAAACAATATGTTTAGAAGAAATTCTAGAAAAGTGGTGACAGTAGCAGGGAAGTTTTTAAATCTTTCTGAATCCTTACATAAAAACAGTAACTAGATGGCAAAACCAGTAACTTATGGTTGACTTTTGTAATGAAACTATATGACGGGGTATCACCATAAACTCCAAAATATACACTACAGGCTGAGAGCCAGAAGACCAGCATGATCTCAATACCAGAGCAGGAGAAAGCAGAAGAGACAAGGGCATGACTGAAGAGTCTTGAGAACAGGAAAATTTCAGATGTTCTTTTTATCGTAACTAACCCAGCAACTGTGCTGCTATGTACTACCTAGCCTCTGTTATGGGTTTACCCACCTACCTTGATCATTGCCAAAAGGGTAGACTTGGGGCTGATCAAACCTCTGGATTGAGCTGCCAATGTGCAGGATACAGAGAAACGTGTGAAACCATAAATGTACGATCAACAAAATCCTGAGTATAGAAAACTGTACAGGTCAAACTCTCTAGCTCCTCTGCAGACATAGAGTTTTCCTCTGCAAAACTGAAGAACAAAAAAAGATTTAAAAACACCTGAATTTTGTTTTAAATGGGAAAAAAACTTTGTCAATGCACTTCAAAAACCTTATGTAATTGACTTTTTTTTTAAAGAAAAATATAGCTGTTAAACTGATTCAAGAGAAACAGAAAACCTTAATAGTCCCATAGCCATTTCAGAAATTTAAATAACCATTTAAAATCTCCCTAATGAGGAAAAATCAGATTCAGATAGTTTTATCAGAATGATCTGTCATTCTGCCAGTCTGTATAACTCAGCCTCCTTTGCTGTAGCAGTGGTCACGTGACTCAGTTTTCGCCAACGGGAGGTGGGTGGTTGTGGTGGGTTATGTCACCGTCACGAGGGCCTGGTCCTTCAGCACTCTGTGTGTTATCCACGACACTGTCTCTGTCGCCCTTTCTGGCTGCTGGATGCATATTAAGTAGCAGAGGACTACAAGGCCTTAGTGGACGACAGAGACATGAAGAAGAATGTATCCCCAAATGACCGCATGGAATGATGCCATTGAACAAAGAAAGTGATTAGACTTTGTGTAAGTAAGAAATAAACTCTTATTACTATATTCAGCCACTAAGATTTCAAATTCCCATGTTACCCTGGTACAATTCCCAATAGGTAAGTATGAGGTAATAGAAAATTACATGCCAGTCTCACTCAGGATTATAAGTAGGAAAGGCTAAAATAAAAACAGCACTCAACTCTTTTAAAATCTATTTGATCGCCTAAGTCAGCTATCCTGCGTTCTTATTGACAGTTTAAATATTGGGTAATCTAAATCTATTAGATGTGTTTTAAATAGAAAGAAAATGCTTAGAGAGTGGGTACACAAAAAATAACTATGAGAATTCACATACAAATAGTTAGAATTAATATGAGATGTCAATAAACTGTTGAATATAAGATAAAAAATAATTGTATACATATATATATATACACACACACACATATATACACACACACATTATATTGTAAATTATATATACAATATACATCATATTGTAAATTGTAAAAAAAAAAAAAATATATATATATATATATATATATATATATATATATATGCGCACACACACACCTAGGACCAAAAAAAAAAAAAGCCAAAAAATATATGAGTTTGGCAGGTTGTGTTATGGTTCAGAAAATATTCACTCTCCCCTCCCTGTCCATGAGAGGAGTATACTTTCTTGCTTGCATCACTTGTGTTAGATATGACCATGTGACTTTTGTCCATTTTTAGTAGACAAACATAGAAATCTGCTAGTGGTCTTTTGTAAATGATGAGCTTCTTTTTTCTCTTGCTGCTTTCAAGAATTTCTCTTTGCCTTTTATTGTGGACAATTCCATTATGAGGTGTCTTAGAGGACATCTCTTCAGCTTTGGATTTGTTTGGAGACCCAGGAGCTTCATGAACTTGGATCTCTAGATTTCTCCCCAGATTTGGGACATTCTCAGCCATTACACCTTTAAGCTTTCTGCCCCCTTCTGCCTCTCATCTCCTTCTGGGACGAACCCTAATGCATATCTTGTCTCCTTTAATGGTACCCCATAAGTCCTGCAGGCTTTTGCCATTTCTTTTCATGCCTTTCGCGCCTCTCGCTTAATCACTTCTATGATCTGTTTTTTGAGTCACTGGTTCTTCTGTTTGGTTAAGTGTGCTGTTGAAACTCTATTACATTTTTTAGTTCAGGCATTGTATTCTTCAGCTCAAAAGTTTCTGTTTGGTTCTTTTTTATGTTTCTATTTCTTTGTCAAACTTCTCATTTTGTTCTTGCAGTGTGCTCCCAGTTTCATTAAATTGTTTATCTGTGTTCTCTTGTAGTTCTCTCTGAGCAGTTGTGTTCACAGCAGTGGGAGTTGGCGCTGGTGGCATGTAGGTGGAGCTGCATGGCACTGCAGGCCAGTGACAGGAGTCATGGCCTGATCCAGGACCACGAGCAGCTCTGGGAGCCTTGTCTGTTGACACATTTTCATGCCACTGCAAGGGTTCCCCACATGCATGGGCATGGCAGTGGAGGCTAATGACAGCATTCAGGCCCAGTAGCATGCAGGTGTGCAGCCGCAGAGACTAGCTGCAGAGGCCCTCTGTCAAGCAGGCCTCAGGCACTGTCACTCCTGCTCGAGACTGAGACTGGTATGCCCTGCCTTTGTTCCTCGTTGTTTGCCACCTCTACATATCTCAGCTTTGCCATTCTCCAGGTGGGGTAAAACAGAAGTAGGTCCTTCTCACAGTGAGGAAGCCGGTTGTTCACACTGCTGTCTTTTCTCGGTAAGGGGAAGTCTCTCAGGCTAGGCGTTCCCCCTTACCGCTGGGCTGTGCTGGCCTGGGGAGTGGAACGATGCAGGCAAAATGAACTCTTTTTTCTACCCTTTTTGTGTGGTTCTTCTGAGGATTTTTGCTTCCTTGTGTTACTGAAGCTTTTTAAGTGGACTCCTGAGCTGCCAGAACTATTTTTATCCATGAATAGCTGTCTAATTGTTGTTGTTTGCATGGACATGGAGGCTGGGGTGTCCTCCTCCACCATCCTGGTGGGATCTTCCCCCTCCCCCTTAAAAAATGTGACAAGAAACTCCTGTTTGTCTGTTTTCATCTATGCAAAATATGAAAGGCCTAGGCTAGTGCATTCCTCCAGAAATGATTTCTGTTATCTTTTTCCAAGCATCCTGGAACACCCCTGATCCAGAAGTATTTTAATTTAATTTATTGAATTGAATTTCCCTGAACCATGCAAATGATATAAATTCAAGTCCTTAATCTGTGCATGGGCAGGCTTATGGGTTACTACTTTCCGGAGATCCCGCCCCCCCAAGCCAGTACTTTCAACAGACAGGTTTTCTTGCCATCTCCCTTTTCAGGGAGCCACCCTTTTACTGTGGCTGTAACCCCTAGTGAATGTTATACAAGGTTGGTAGAAGCCTCCATTCCTTCTTCATACTTTATGTGGGTAGGACAAAAGTCTTTGTCTCTCATTCTCATACGGACACTGATACCCAGACCCTGAGTTTCTTGTGTTGGCAGATGGCTTCAATGTAACCCTTGTCTCTGTTACACATTTATCACTCTGGTTTTGGTCCCTAGATCGATCAATCGATCTATTTCTCTCTCTCTCTCTCTCTCTCTCTCTCTCTCTCTCATTGGTTGTGTGTGTTTGTAAAAGGCTATTAGTAACTCTTAAGCAGCATCACTAGGTGTTCCTAATAAAAAGGCTTTCCAGGACTTCTTATCCATAATATTGCTGAAGTGATAGTAGACTTGAAGGCCATGGATCATTTAAAAATTGTTTGAATATAATAACTCTTATAGTAGTTATTATGTATCAAAACACACATAATAACAAAGCTTTTTGAGCACAGTATCACAGGAGACGTCAGGGTACTCCTAGCCCAGCCCCATTAACATCTGGCCTTGTATCAGTTTACATTCAATCAATGTAGATTAACAAGTGCTCATATTTTTGTCAACCAATATTTAAATCTCAACTGTGAGAAATTGTGAGCAAAGAAAAGCCTGAGACATTTTAAGGGGCTTAAATTGGATATGCGGATTCTTGGATTTCCAAAGCTTTCTTTGAGGTCACTGTCTTAATTTCTATTTCTAGCTACACGTTCCAAACCATTCAACATTTTTTATCTTCAACAAAGAAACCTTTCTTGAATCCAGAAGTTGTGCACCACGAAGTAGATTTTAACTTTGTCTTCTAGAGCATACACAAGCTCCAGGTGCGAGGGGGCTCAGCCTCCACAGTCTCCTCAGGTGCCCCCTCTGCCGTGAGGAGGAGGTCATGTGGAACTCTGCGCTCCTATTGCATAGCCCGGAGGCCTACGTACCCGCTCCCAGGGCAGCAGCACCCCGCGCTTCCCGTGAACCCCACAGCATCTCTGGCTGTGGGTTCTGGCCTTGGTTTGGCCGCTCCCTCCCTCCCCTCCACTCTGCTCTCTCCCACCTGTGCCAGAACCCGGTGGGAGGGTCAGGGTTTGGTGGGGGTAGTGAGCGTGCTCCTCCCAGCCCCTGAGATCCCAGGCTGCCTTCCTCTCTCTGCCTGGGGACAAGCTTTGGGGGAGAGAATGGGTTTCCCCTTCAGGCTCTGGCCTCAGCAGGGAGTGGTATGCCTGCCTTAGAATGCAAGAATGTTTGTGTTGATCAATGAATTAACAAAACATTGGGGCTTCATTAAGAAATGGCTAGTCACAGCCTGACTGCTTCTGGGGTGGAGAAGCTCGGCTCTGTCTTGCTCTGTGGACGTGGCAAGCACACCACTACACAGCTACTAAGCGACACGTCTGCTAAGGCCTCTCTGGCGGCAGCCCTGACTTGTCCTCGCCCTTCCATGCCCTAGCCCACGAAGCTTTCTAGGCTGTTACACCTGTTGACAGAGGGGTTATGACCAAGGTCCTCACTGGCTCGGTGTCCCTCCCCCAGGAGAGGGTGAGCGTACTTCAACTCCCAGCAGCCCAAACCCCGTGGGTGGGGCAGGAGGAGGCAGAGCATCTTCTAGAAAAATGCGAGTGCCTCCTCTGAAGGAATATTGTTCCAGTTAAGGCTTTCCACAGGGGAAGGCAAAGAACTCTAAAGACTTCCTTCCTCCCGGAGCACATAACCCACTGCCCTGAAATATGTTTAGCTGGACAGCTGGTCAGGGAAACAGGTGCCAGGCTGATAGCATAATCTCAACGTGTGTGTCATGGTCCTCCCTTCTCTTCCCTTAGGTGTCTCTATTCCAACTTGTATTTTGAACATTTCTTTCAAGAAAAAGAAAGTACACATTTGTTATCCAAAGGCACATATATAATATTATGTAGATATATGCCCACCACCATTATAATATAATCTGTGCACATACCTCCTATGTTTTAAATTTCAGCTTATAGTTCAGAGTGATTCCAACTTTCAGAACCTTTTAGTTGACTTCCTTAGTGAACAACTGAATTCTACAGCAATCAAATTAATTCAGTCACTTAACAAATACTGTTGAGCACTTACTACCACCAGGCACTGGCCCAGATGTGAGGTATACAAGAGTAGAAACATCAGACAAGATTCCTCTCCATAGAGAGTTTGTATTTTAATTGTAATTGAAAGTAGCAACACAAAGAAAATAGCTATGAACTGGGATAGGTGCCATGAAAGACAGGTACAAGGGGTGAGCTAGAGACTAATGTAGCTCTATTACATTTCTCGTCACAACATACCACATGTCTGTTTATCCTGTCTTCTCATTGGACCACGAGAACCTCCAGTATCACCTTGCCTCCCTTGTGCTTAAGAGAGCTCCTGATACAATGGTACTGAAAAAAGTCAGCTGAGTGAATATATGAATGTTTGTGTTGATCAATGCATTAAGAAAGGATTGAGCTCCTTTAAAAAAATGGCTACACTTTGCACAAAATACGGAAAGTACCATGGACAGTCTCCATTTTACATTCTGTTTTCTTAATAATATTTTATACTTAATGTTCAAGTTCTATGTTTTCATCCTCAATTGATTCAATTCATAAGCAAGCGCAGGTCTCATGGGTGAACAAGCAATCCAGTACTCCTTGCTGTCTTCCGGTCAGGTACAAGTGAAGCACACGGTACTGGAGCTGTAAGTGTTAAGTGTGTAATCAAGGCTGGAAGAAAACATGAGAAGGTTTGAGGTGTCTCTGGACGCTGTAGTGACAAGTTCCCTGGTCTCAGGTTTCTTGTCACCTTCCTCGTAGCTGCCAGAACAGCACGTTTCAGTCGTGCCTGCTGAAGGACTAAATGAGCAGCTGGGTCTTGGTGCCGTCCCTTCCCCCAAGGCCCCCACCCCCCTTTCATTGGCCTTCTTGAATTTCTTGTCACCGCGCGCAACTTCCCTGGGGGCACAGGACTGAACAGTGCTGGTACTTCTTAGCACATCCCACGTCTCCAGAGGCGACATTTGTCCTTCATGATTGCAAGGCTCCTGATTTCAGTAAGATAAGTAGGCTGGACATGATCTGGAGGAACAAGTTTGCCAAGGACTAGAAGACTGTGCTGTTGAGGGAAATGGAAATGAGAATGGTTACTGTCTTCAGCAGACCGGCTTTACAAATGAGGAGCCTGAGGCCACAGAGATAAATACCTGAGGGACGTGGGGAACGGTGGCCCAGCACGGGAACCAGGTCACGCAGCACTGGCCAGAGTGTCCTGCCTCGTCCTCACACGTGTTCACAGCACCTTTGCTCCAAGCACTGTTGCGGCACTGAATGTACAATACCTTCAAACTGAGAATTGCAAGTTCATTTTTAGTTGGTTGCAATCAAAATTATACAAATGTGGGGAGTTCCCTGGTGGTGTAGTGGCTTAAGGCTTCGGCGCTGGCGCTGTCAGTGCTGCGGCCTGGGTTCGATTCCCAGCCAGGGAACTACCCACATACCAAAAAGCAAAAACAAACAAACAAACAAAAAAAATTATACAAATGTATATGGAGGACCTGTCAAATGCATAGATATGATTTCAGAACTCAATAAAGACACAGCTCTTGCCCTGGAAAACCTCACGGGTAGTTTGGGAAACAATTATAAAACTTTAAAGCTAGAAAGCTATTTAACAAAGGAGGAATGAATTTTATGGAAGAGAGCATCATTTGCTCCCATTGAATAGCTAATTGGAAGAAGAGCTGAGACAAAAACCCAGGTCTTGTGACTCCCAGGCTGGCTGATGCATATGCCACAGCATCTGCCTGGTACTATGTAACTGCAATTAGAACAAGGAGAGAACTGTAGGGGAACATAAGTAGGGGCTTTGTGGGGCTGCACATGCACTGTATCTAAAAGAAAAAGGGATAAAAAAACATGGCAACCATCAGTGTAGGTCCCAGGGGGAGGTGAGTCTAGAGCATCAGTTCCCAAGCAGTGGTACACGTACCCCCAGGAGTACACGAAAAATAATCAGTAATGGCAAAAAAAACAAGTAAAGTAAAACAAAAAAAGGTAGTTATAGAACAACAAATGTTAAGGTTGAATCACCATTAATGGAGACACTTCACAATTAGATCCCATTAGCGAATGATGATTGGTGGGTGCGTGGCTATGAGCCCTTCCCCCAAACTGCTCTTCTACCAATCATTACGCGGTTCAGAACAATCCATTTGCGAGGTTTCTAGAACTCCCCCAAATATATAAATACATCTGTTCCCAGACTGTTTGATCAGTGTAGTTATTGATTGAGTATAAGTAAGTGCATTGTCTTTAATTGCAATTCAAGTAGTTTTTTTATTTAATGTTTAAATACTTGATCATCATTAACTGTGTTATGAATATTATGAAATTAAATCTGTGGTTTGTACCTTTAGTGTAGTAACTTTTCTTTACTAACTTATTACCTCATTTATACCATTTTACATTAAGATAGGCATTGAACAAAAGTGTCAGTATTTAAAAACAGCTGTTTCAAAACAAGGGGTGCAATTCATAGACCTGGATTTAAAAGGGGTACACAAGTGGGAAAACATTGGGAACCACTGATCTAGAGTAAGGATCTGTAGGAAGGTTGCATTTGGATGTGGGGGAGAAGTCGGTGGTGGGACAGGGAGAGAGAGACAGAACATGAAAACTTAGGGTGCTGCTAAGGAGACTGACATGCCAGAGGAGGGAAGTCTTTGGAAGAGCAGAGGAGAATTGCCAAGAACTGCTGGGATGGGCCCCATAGTGCAGCACACACAACCGAACACCTGCTGTGTGCCTGGCACTGGGGAGAGGCAGATGAATGAGAAATGGTATCATGTTGCAGTGTCCTGGCCACTAGAATTTTGGTTCTAAAAGCCAGGTAGAGTTTGCCAAATCTATCCACAGAACATAAAATCCAGTGGGAAACTTCAAGTCGGAAATATATGAAGATGACAGGAGGGTGTGATAAAAATAATTGAACCCTACTTTGTTTTTGTTTTTGTTTTTGTTTTTAAAAAAGGTCAGGTAGTTCTTAGTCCACACCTGGGAACCAAGACCTCCAAAAGATTCACACTAGTGTTAGGTCCCAGTTCCTCCTAACTTGAGAACAGGCAGTCATCCTCAGCCCGTGGATTTCGGGAAACGTCTTCTAAGCTAGCCAGGTCCTGCCTTGAGTAGACCTGCGTGGTCCCCTTGGCTCTGAGTAGATCTGAGTGGAGATATTTGCTCCTTGCTCCAGAAACCTTATTTCTAAGAGTTATTTTGCCCTTTAAAAAATTCCTTCTCCCCGATAGTTCACAAACTCTGGTTGTGGGTGTGTGATAGTGCAGTAGTCCAACAGTATGTCTGTGTCCCTTTTACAAGCTACAGCTTTTGTTCTGGCTGCCAGGCACTTTATGAAGGAGTCTCATGACTCTGCTTATTGGTAAGAGGGGTTTTGTTTGTTGTTGTTTGCACTTCTAATCAGAGAAAGAGACAAAATGAATGCCACAGCAGCCTTCTTACAACACCATGTAGCATCTGTTATACCCAGTAATACACAGTTGACATTAGAAAGCTCAGCTGAACTTGTTGATTTTTTTGGGTATGAGTCAGGAAAAAGAGATTGAAGTGATGGAAGAGCTCAGACATAACCCCATACTATGGATACACGGAGGAGTAGTGTGACTTTCGTCTCTTCTTGCAAACTCCACTCTGAGAAGCGTTGGACGTGCTGAGCTGGAGCCGGCCTGCAGCTGGCCGCCCTCCCTCAGGTAGTGAAGGATATGGCTGCCTTTGAGTTCCTCTAGAACTGTCCACCTCCAGGAGCCAAAGGAGATGTTTTAGGTGATCAATAGAGCTCTCTACTTTCAAGTTAGAAAACTAAGGATATACTGCAGACAATCCATGGGAGTAGAGTCAGAAAATGCTTATTTTTAAGATTTTTCTTCCCATTTCCTTTTTTATTATAGAAAAATTTAAACATATGAAAAAGTAACCAACTTGTAAAATGAACCCCATGTATGAAAATATATATAATTTTTACTTCACCCTTTTGATTCTAGTTCATATATTTTTATAATATAAGTAATACCCTGAGAAGCCTATTATATAATATATAAATATGAACATGAACATAAACATAAATTTGGGGGAAGCATGCTTTAACATGTTTTACAAATAGGGATAGTGCATCAGAAACATTGGGAGACGCTTGGGTTAATGACAGTCACAAGTCACTCTTAGGGATATTAAGAAAAAGGGTAGGTAATATGTGTTCATGCTTATCTGCGCCAGGCACAGTGCTAATGGCTACGCCATAGGAAATGTCCACAGGGCCCAGATGATACGCTCCCCCTGTAATGACAGTAACTGGAGTAGAAAATCTGAACTGATGGACCTCAAGTCAGACATTTGATCCTACCTCCAAAAAAGATCTTCCTTAAAATTAACCTTCCCAATATGTTTCTAAAATTTGTGTTTATATAATATTCACGTTAAGTAAGTACATGTGATGTTGGGGAAGTCATTATATCTTTTAGAACCTGTTTTCTGATCTATAAATGAGAGAGTTGGAATGTCTGTGGTCTCTAATATTCCTCCTAGCCCCAACATTTCATGAGTCATTTCTATGAGGTTGTAAGTTGCCACAATCCTATCCAGTGTGTTATTTATATTATGTCTGTTTTTACAGCAGGAATGACACGTGTGCAGCATACTGTTACGTAAATCTTTATCAAAATCATCAACATTTATTGATGACCTCTGGTCTATGGCAAATGTCATCAAGCAGTACAAGGAATGAATGCGAAGGAGGCCCACATTTTGCAGATTCCGTTCGTAACTATGTGACCATCTCAGATGTCACACCGACTGCCAGTGCCTGATCATGCATGCCACTGTCCTTCTGTCACCTTCTCGCCTTGGTGTCTGGTGGTTGGCACCTAACTCAGTGGGCTGCAGGGATGCTTGTCATCTCTGCAGGGATGGACATGTGAGATTCCTTTCAAGAAAGTGATAGGCCCATCACGCGCTCGTGTTCAGGCTCGGACAGGCCACAGACGAGCAGACATGCCTCTGCTAAAAGGCGTGTGGTGGGCACTTCAGTCCGTGTCCTGAAACCCTCAAATCCTCTCCTACGTTCTGTACAAGCCATTTCCACCCTGTTAGAGCCTGTCTAGCTATTTTTTAAAAGGGTCAAGTGCGAAAGAATGAAAAGGCCTAGCAGTGACTATGGCTCACTTACTTATGAGCACCGTATTTCCATTTTCCTCTCAGACACAGCTTGGTGAAGAAGTGACAGGGATTAGGAACCCTAAAGCAAATGAAAGCATTCAACAACCTCACCTTAGAAGATATTATACAGGGGTCTCGTGGTTTTTTAAAAATGGGCGTTGGTGTCAGACAGACCTGAACCTGATGCTCATCCCCACCACTTACTGACCATATAACCTAGGGCAAGCTTATTTATCATAAAATTAGAATAAATACTTTGTTTAAAGGGTTAATGACAGAATTAAATGAATTAATACATGTAAGTTGCTTAGGAGAATACCTAGTTCAAGCACTAAAGAACTGGAACCAGTTGTTATCATCATTGATAATGTCTTTATTGAATTATAAAGGCAAAGGGTCCCCCCAATTTTTCTGTAGCAAATTCATTTTAAAAACTGATTGATATTATCAACAATTGCAAAGTGAAGGATTGGGTGCCAGATGCCTATGGCTTGTCCTGTTCATCTCTGAGCATGTACTACCAATTAGACGGGCACATTGAAATCTGTTTCTGGAGTTCCTATCCATTCCATTGGTCTGTATATTCCATGAAAAATTAATTAATTGGCTTTATAATTTGTGACATTCTTGTGGATTACTTGGAACTACAATAATCATAACTTTCAGCTCTGATACAAGCAAAAATAGTTACCCTTTTAATGTGCTGTCTCTGCTTTTATGCAGTTTGCCATCTTCCCTCTGTGTGTATTTCCCCATTGGGCACAATTACTTCTGACTTTCATGGAGCTTCTCTTGAAAATAATTCCAATAGCATTTCTTACTTTCGGTGCTTCGATCATCAGAAGGAACCCCATTCTCCAGTTTATGACTAAAAACTAGTTCCCCACCTAGAATAAGATCTAGTTATAACCATCTCGTATATTAAATTTTAAAAATTTTATTCTATACTTTAAAGGAAGTATTAACAAAAGAAATTATGCATCACATGTGGCCACTGTATATTCCCTGGAACAATGGAAATTGCCAGCCCTTGTCTGTCAGATGCTCCCTCTTTCTGGCCCCTTCCCCTATCATCTCCCTCTTGCTGTGTGACACCATTTCACATCTCACCTTCAATGACCCTTATCCATAGAGCTAAAATGGCCCCTTTTTTATGCTCTCATTATGTTTAATAGTTTTTAATTATACAATTATTAGCTCAGTGTTGATCTCTTTTGCTAGATTTCAAGTTCTGTCATGACAGAAACACATTTACCTTGCTCACTTCAATATCCTCAGTGCCTAAATCAGAACCTGGCATATAGTAAGAACTCCATAAATCTTTGTTGTCTCCAACAAGAGAAGCTGCATAACATCAAGTTAGGAGCTTGGTTTAAAGTCAGAACGCCCGGGTCTAAATCTGTCTATACCATTTATTACTTGTAGGACCTTGGGAGCATTAATAAACTTGCCAGTGCCTCAGTTTACTTGTCTACACAATGGGGCTAGAGGCTTTATAAAAATTAAGTATACAGTGGAACCACAAGTACTTAATGATGGTCAGCTATTATCATCATGATCATCATTAGAGAGGAAGTTGCTTGAAAGAAATTAAAGATAAGGCATGGAAAATGTTAAAAATCTCACATCACATCAAGTTCATTCCTAGCTTCTTTCAAGTGAAAACAGCAACAACAAAAAACTTAAAAAGTTTCAAAGAAATCATTTTGGGCAATGATTTCCTAAAAGCATCAACTCTCCAGCAAGTGAGAAGAAATAGGCACACACCCCTTCCTCTTTAAACACGTGAGTTCTTTCTCCTCTTAGTCAAAAATGCTTCCTCTGAGAAATAAGTTTCACAGTCACAAATGTACTAGCAATGCGAGCACACTTTCTGACATAGCAGTCCATTTCTGGCAAAGAACTAGGCTGAGTAGACTAATAGGGGGACAGTGGCTGGCAGATGCCCTTGTATTTGCATGCAAACTGCAGGCCAGCAGCAGCAATCATCAGCTTCCAAATACACACAGAACACTATGACAGAAGTACAACCAACTTTGTCTCCATCGTCAGCATCTTCACCACGTACATTTATAACAGTAATTCAGTACCTGCCAGTTTAAACCTCCTGAATATTCCTAAAGAGTTCATTCCTTGACTTGTGAGCTGTTCTCTACCCCAAAGGATGCCTGTTTGATATACCTGTGCTTGGTACTATAATATTTCTGTGGGAAAGAAAAAATAACCAAAAACAAACTCTTCAACCATTAAAAAAAAAAAAAAATGAGCACCAGAATAAGCAACATATATATCATTTAGATTTTTTTAAAAATAACTTCTTATTTCACTTACACTTTCATTACATCAATATTCTTCAAAAACTAAAAACACAGAACTTCATGCTGTCTGTCCAAGAAGTCTTGTCTCTTTCTTCCCAAAAGTCTTCTCAAGATGCTTCCAGAAGCCCGGCCTGATCCTGGAAGGAACTGAGAGTGACTCAAACACAGCACTCCGAAGACCCGGTATTCCCTGATGGCCTTCATGCCATAGGCACTTCCTATAACCAACAGCTTCCGCGTTCTGAAGTGTTATAGATGGAAGCCAGGCCTCAGAGCACCATTCTGCCATCAGGAAGAGGGGTTACAGGTGGCACAAATGCACCTTCAAGACCACAGAAGGGGGAAGAAGATGGGCAGGCATTGGAAGAAGCAGCTGGCAGAACTGCGTGCTTCTTCGGAATAACAAGAACCCTGGCTTTGCTTCAAAGCAGATGGGAAGCAGTTGGAATCACGGTGCAGCAAAATAGGAAACAGGACCTCACTGCTGTTGTATTAACCCATTCACTTTTGGGTTTGTATTTCAGCAGAATTTAGAATGGCTGGTGGCAAGGCTGAGGAGGCCTCCAGGTCAAGACAAAGGGTGACTTCTGCTTCAGGGAGCCATGCTGTGCTCCCCACAGGAAGTACTCACTGATCCCCGAAGCCCACAGACATGAGAGGTGGCCACCTCGCTGTAAAGAGCAGCCGTCCAGGAGTACCTGAGCAGAGGCTCTTCAATCGGCACCCACATCTAATTGCAGCAAGCTGACGAGTGTTACCTTCCTCACTTGCAGCCTGCCATTCCTGGAGATACTGATTTGGAGTCTCTTTTAAGGCAACAACTGCTGCTGTGGTGTCATGCCACACACCCGCCGTTTGTTGATGGGGAAGCGAGGAGAGCAGAGAGCACCTTGCTGCGCGGGTGTCTTGTTACCCCAGAACTCCACCTGTTCAAATGATTATCCAGTATCAACGAGGCCAGTGAACTGTTTCACTACAAAAACACAATTTGCCTTTATTAAACTTTATTTAAACAAGTTAGAGATGGAGTAACCTTTGTACCCACCCATTTCTGCATTTGGTGTGAACTGTATTTAGCTGCTGCTGCTGAGGCGGGGGGTTAGGACTGACTAGGCCAGTTTTCATCGGGCCCAAGTGGAAGCATTAACACGTCGCTCGTACAGATTCATGTCCACCTTCGCGGAAAACAAGCTCACGTCCGAACCTCAAAGGAGGAAGAGAAGAGGCTGGAGGAGGAAGGATTAGGTAGAAAAGAGGTAGGGAGCCAGGCAAGAAGTGGGGGCATTGGAGAACAAGGCAGTGGGGGAAGATAGGTGAAGGAAGCAACCCTGTTGAGAAGAACAGACACATTTTCCCGGCAAGCCCGTGAAGGCCGTGAGGCTTCTGGCAGAGGAACGAGTGGACTGACGGATCTGCTCCCGACAGCCCCGAACGTCACAGCCAGCATAGCTTTGGTCAACCTGTGGGTAGAGGAGCTGCCGCAGACCAGAACCTGGTGATGAAAACCAAGGCGAGCAATTCCCCGTTCTCCCGGGCCAGGCCCCGCTGACAGTAAGCGGTCCCAGTCAGTACGGAGGTGCCCCTGGGCAAGATGCTTTGTTTAAGGTCCCGGAACATCACCAGCACTCACTAAATGTTAAAGAACACAAATGCTGGAATCACTTTTCAAACATCTAGCAATTTCTCTTCAAATTTGGGTTGTGTTTCCTTTCACAATATGAACTGTGTTTCTGCCAGTTTTCAAGTTTACAACTCTAGCTGTTGGGGAGTTATGTAAGAGCAAACGTGATCAAAGGAGCTCAAAAGTGGCGCATGCATTTTCCCCGTGGTTGCATAACTCCCCGACATAACTCTGCCGTCGAAACAGCATCTGCCCACTCCTCCTGCACCTTGCTGCTACCTCTATAAGCAGAAGAGAAAACCAAAACAAAAACTTCACCTTGGAGAAAGAAATTTTAAAAGGATGTGAGAATGTTGTTGGACTCAAATTTAGTATGTCCAAGCATTGTTCAATAGAACGTTGCAAGTCACTGAAAGAAGTTAGAGACCTAATCCCCCTTAACTCTAAGGGGCTCTTCCTAAAAAGATGAACCTTAAAATCTTAAAAATATAGTTCATTATGGTTGCATGATATTCTAATGTCATATTTTCTAAATATCTCTCTTCCTATTGGTCTGCTCCTCGGGGCAGAAAATTTATCTTTTAGTCTTTGCCTCCTTGGTCCTGGCATATGATAAGATCCAATAAATATCAAATGCACGAATAAGGACTGTAGAAAACATGACTTTAGCCATATATCTGCAGAAACCTAGACATAATGCAATGACAACTTTTAGAAGAGTCAGAGGCTTGATAAAGACCAAACAGGTGTTATTTCTCCAATTTCCCTTTTTCCTTGTGTCTCCAATTTCAAAAAGAGTAATAAAAGGTGAGCAAAGGTGGCCGTGACAGTGAGCTCTTGTCAACAACTGCAGAATGTTTTGGGGGTTTCAGATGCCAGTGGCCTGCCCTGTCCATTTCTGAAATGTCAGCTCCCAGACTGTATGTAACCCCTGTCCAGGGCCGCAATGGGCAATGACTGTGATGATCCTGGGCCCAGTTGACCCCACATTCCCCTAAGAATGGCCCGCCCCATCACTACTTGTCAAATTATATTCCCAGATCTAGAATACTCATTCAGTGGACAGTATGATGTGGATTTATAACACCTACTTCAAAAATCTGGGAACATCCACCCTCAGTGTATAGATTCCACTCCAGTGGGAGGAAGGGGAAACGAGAGAGAAATTCCAAAGAGCTAGTGAAGGATGCTGGGAAAGCAGCAAGATGAGAAGACAAGACAGTCCTTGCTAACATGTGAAGAAAAGAATTATATTTTTGAATAGGATATGAACTAGCCATACATTTTTACAATGAAATGTGAGTTTTCTAAGAAATTTTACTTTTGTCAAAGGTCTCGAAGCCATGTCTACAGTAAGCACCTTGTCGCACGTGCTTTATGTGCCTCCGATTTCAGTGGACAATTTTAGAAAACTCTTTCTTGTGTCATGTCATTTCCCAACAACTCTGTGATACACGTGTCATTACTATTTTGCATGTGAAGAAACTGAGCTACAGAGAAGTTACAAGTGACAGCTGGCAAAGTTGTCATTGGCAGAACCTTGCTTTCCTCTAACTACATTGTCCAGGAAGCAAGATGATCTTTCCTGTCTCTGTAATGTTCTCCCATTTGTACTTTTCTTTTCCTTTCACTGCACCTTTGCTTCAGATTCCGGTCTGTACGAGGTCTCATTGCCTAGATTCCTAGGGGAAAACTCTCCAAGGATTTGTCTTCATATTTCAGGGTTCTAACAGGGTTAGGGAATTCAGAGTAGTTGCATTTTAAAATAGGACTTCTGGGATAGAGCAATGTTTACCCAGAGAACGAAATTGTTCTTAGTGGAATTTCCCAGCTGTCTCAGGCCAACTGGGGCAATACATTGGGTGTCAGTGCCTTTTCCTATGCTTCTCAAATTGTACTAAATAAATGATTTCAGATATGCCGGGCCAGTTCCTTGTTAGGGGAAATGGCCAAAAGGATACCCATAAAGTATTATCACCGCCCACCTTTCTATCTTTCCAGATAGGGGTGGTAGGTGAGGAGCAGAGGCAGGTAAGGGGCCTGCTAGCAGGAGAGGTGGAAGGTTTGCCTCCTGCCTCCATCAGTCAACAAATTTTGAGACCCATTTGACAACAGACAGACACTTTTCTAAGCAGCAGAGAGAAAAAGTTAAATATAGGGAAAAATGAGTGATATCCTTAAACAGCTCTAGGGAAGGTCTTTGCCCTGAAGGGAGAGCTGAGATCCATCTCAGGAACTGGTGCTGGTCTGTTGTCACTGTATCCTATAAAACGAAAAATATAGTTCTGCTCCAACATCTTTGCCCCACAGAAAATGGAGCCAGTACCTTAGGAAGTTGCTCTGTCTGTCAACATTTTAGAAGAGTCATTTGGCTCATCTAAAACACAGGAATTTATGGGTTGAAAACAGCCTTAGAAGCTCCAGGATTGGGCCAGCACTCCAACTTGTGGATAAACCACAACAGGACATAATATTCTTTCCTGCTAAGCTCCTATATAATTCTGGTTTGAATATGTCCATACTTGCGGTTTCTATTTCTGCCCTACTTTTGCTTCCTAAACTTCAGAAAGTCTGGTTTGTGTTCTCTCTCCCTTTCCCCCTCCCTCTCTCTCTCTCTCATTGTATTTCTTTTATTGGGATTTCTTTTTACATGACAATTAGAGGATTACAGAAACTAGAGGCTAGAGGCTCTATCTGAGCAGTTAAATAGGGCCTTCTAAGGAAAATATTATGTAATTTTGTTATCTAGATGGATGTTTGTCAAGATAACCAAACATGCAGGAGCCTAGACCGAGGCTATTAGATGAAGAACAAATTATAGTTTGCAAAAGTAATTGTGAGGAGAGGGCAAATTGATAAACAACAAACATTTATGTGGTTCTGACTAGATAATCCTCCCTCCCAACAAGCTCATTATAGGTAGAACTATTAGCATCCCTACTGTAAAAATGAGAAAGTTGAGGCACAAGAAATTTAAGTAACTTGCTTAACACACAGCTAATTAATGGTATAGGCAGAATTTGATCCAAAGCATTTAGGCTGCCAAGTTTATGGGATTTAGTGCTCCAAAGGGTTGTCCTTTAGGGAAAGGGTGGGACTTTATTTACTCATCCATCATAGCCTACACTTTTGTTCTCTTTTATTCTTTCTTTTTTTTCCCCCTCTCATTTTCTTTTTTGCTTTCTCTCCCACTCTTTGCCCCTACATGCAACCAGCTCTTTTTCAAAGCATTTCCTATACTGCAAGTTGTTCTTCATTCATTCAACTGGTATGAGGAAACTTCCATTGAAAATATTTAAAAATAGAAATAGGATTTGCTTACTTAAAATATGCACAGAAAATAGACAGTTCCTGTTCTTTATGTGTCTCAAAAGCATTTTTCTTCTGAAGGTTAGTAAAAACCTCCTTTCAATGTACAGAAACACCAGACCTGCAGAGAATTTTTATAAGAGTATATTTGAGCCAAACTGACCACATATGCAGGGGAGCAAGGTCCTAAATGTTCCGGGGAATAACAGTATTGCCAATTCTTTTACTCAATTGAGATTAAGGAGGGAACAAAAGGAAGATTACATGAAGGTGGGAGGGAAAAATGCAGGGATCAGATTACAGGATAGGTGAGATCATGTGCTCTCTTAGGGGTAGTCATGTGGAGATTGGATTACAGAGTAAAGATTACGTGCTTTCTTGAGGGTGGTTATGGCTCATTTCAAAGGTGTGTTAACCTAGATGCACAGAACAATGGACAGGGTTTGCTTAAGGCAAAAATGAACATTTTACTAAAGCGTTATAGGCCTGGGGCATGACTACCCACTCTGACTTGCCCAGTTAGGAAGTTACGATCAGGTCATCCTGTGAGGGTACTTGAACCTCTTATTCCGTCCACACTCCTGGCTTTGCTCTTACCTTCTGGGTTACAACAACACCCTTAAAGACTTGGTCATATCAGTCCTCCTTAACATTTCGAGGGCTTAAGTCTCATTCATATAAATTGGCTTCTGGCTGGGTTCAACTCAGTGGAAAATCTGAAACCTACACATCATACACCGAACTAAAACCATGGCTGGTTCTTTATTTTATCCACTGGACTGTAGTCATTTTTATGGTAATTTTCTTATTTCTGTGGTATGGTTTCTTAAGACTCTGTTTTTGAGTTTCCTATCAAACCAAAAAGAGATTTATCTTTTTCATTCTAGCCCATTCCAGTTTTCTTTAAGGCAAAAGTCAGCTGTGAGGTGAGATTGTTTTCCATCTTCTACTAGACTGTCAGCTGCCAGAAAGTTGGAACCAATGGACATAGCACCTTTGCCTCCTGGTGCCTGACAATGCTAGGCACTTAGTAATCACTAGTTAAATGAGTAAGACAAGGAATACAGGAATCCTTTCCCATGTGCTGACCATCTTTCTATTTCAAACTTACTTAATTACCCTCCAATTTACTCAAGAATTTTTTCCCAATGTATGTGCCATTATTAAATTAGTAGATTCATGAACTGAGAATGGGTAGCTGCTATGAGCCCCATGATTTCCTTATACTTTAAGATACCCTCTGACAAACTATATTGAATCAAAACCCTACCCCAAAGTGTTGCAATCTGGTGAAACTAGTCATGGGTACATGGAAGTGTTGTGTATTATTTTCTTCACTTTGTGTATGTTTGAAATTTTCCATCACTTTTTAAAATTTATCTACATAAAATAGTATGGTTAAATTAGGATAATACTGATTTTTAAAGAAGTGATTAGTTTGAGAGAGTCTACTCAAATCTTCTAGGTATAGTTGCAAAGGATCTATTTACATATCTTCCATCCATATTGGAATACTGATTTAAAAGCAATTTAGTTAAAGAGAGCGTATGAGAGCATTGCAATTTAAAATTGGATGACTTCTTTGAAAACAGTATTTATTCTCTATCTTCCTTATGGATTGCATTGTCTGGGACAGTGTCTTACCACAAAGTGATCTATTGGTTTTAGAATCTAGGTTGTAATTCTGACATTGTCTAAGGACTTAAACATCAAAAGATACCAGTGAGAAAATAAACTTGAAACTTTAAACACATGAAGCCTGTCCAGAAAAAGAATCCTGCCATCAATGCCTCTATTTTTCATATTACATGGCTGGATACTTTCCGGGCAGCCCTTGTGTATGATGAGTTGGTGTGTGTGTGTGTGCATGGATATGTTAGTCAAGTATCTTGAGCAAGAGATCTTTCCACTTAAGGGAAATGGGAAAATTGTTGACTATAGCCATTAAAATTTCAAACATTGTTGGTTCAGAATGTTGAAACAGCAGGTTCTTGTTTCTAATCCTGCAATTAGAACTTTCCACTGCACAGTTGTGTTAATTGAATAAAAACAGTAGGATATTCTTATCTATGTTAATGTGTCTACTTCAAACAAACTAGAAAATGACAATTTATGGTAGTATTCATCTTTTAGTTTGTTGTAATTTAAAAAATAACATATATACAGAAAGCAGCAAACAAGCTAGAGTTTCATGGTGTTTGTGATTTTCTTTTTTAGAAGAAAGTAGGCTTCAGGGTGCATACACTGGGTAGGACCTGTGACTTTGTCTACACTGCTTGCTCCCACTGCACATGTTTCTGAAGTTCTCTGGCGTCTCAGTTTCCCACTTGGTTTAATGTGCAGAGATCATTTAACTTCAAATCGAAACCTATCAATTTAGAAATTCAAAGATTGTTCTTCCATTTACTACTGGGGTTCTTCCTCAGATACGCAATATATGAAGAATTTGGTCCTAACCCCTTGAGGAAAACAACAGCACTTATTCCTACTTGCAATTTAGTTCCTTCTCTTTTGTTAAGAAGCCTGGTCTGTGTTTGATAGTTTTCTGTTCCTATACAAATTTCTTTAGTATTGTGAAGATACAAGAAGCTTCTAGAATTCATTATTAGCAGAAATACATGTAAACCTACATAAATATGAAGGCAGTGACATCAAGGGAGTTATAAATACATCTGCAGATTAAAAGGCAGGGTCTCAGTAAGGTAATGACTACAATGCTGGTTAGATTGATGACCACTGCATGTAGCGTCTGGGTCTCTAACAAAGAGTACACATGAGGATGCGATGGCCGTCCTAAGGGACAAAGAAGTTCAACTCTCTCTGGAATCAGAGATTAGCAGAGTTTTGGACCAGGCGTCCAGCAAGTATGAATAGCTCATTTTCAGACACTGTACACATCTTATCTGATTTGAATCAATTCCCTATGGTTTCTCCAGAAGAATTTAAAAGCTGAATAAATAGTAAGCTGATTTCACTGTGAGCCAAACCTAATTAATTTTGGTCAGTATAACCCTAACAAACTAAGACACTGCAAATGGAATATCCTGAGGTCTGTTGCCCCTCTTCAAACGAAAGCATACGCAATTGAAGCCAATTCATGACTAGTTGGCAGTCGGAATTATTTGTTTTAATGTTACTTTACTACTTGTCTCCATGTAAGCAGATGCCCAACTGTCTTTGGTCAACCTGTCTGAAGCTGTAATTCCCTGAAGTACAGCATTCAACTTTCAGTCCTTGCGAGAGCACAACCTTTGATCACAAACCCCTTTGGCCATTCACTCTATGTTACCAGATCAAATATAGGGGTATTTATTTCATTTGGCATGGATCAGAAAATTAAATCAACACATCACCCAACACAGGCTCCAGAAGATGTGGCTCAGACAGGGATCCCAGCACAGTCCCAGGAAAACAATTTTTATGACACATAAAGTTTTTATTATGCATGAACTCTAAATTTATTTTTAATTTTTTTCAAAGCTGTCAGTTGGAGACTGCTGGCCTATAGCAGATTGCAGATTGTAAAAATCTTTCCACAGTGAGGCAACATCTCTTTCCATAGTGACTGTGGTCCAGGTTCTCACAGCAAAATTCTTACCACACTGGGTCATAGCCAGGTACCTTGGAGGTTAGACAAACACAGCTAACTAAGGCAATCCTAAATGACAATTGTGTCACAATGTCCCTACCTATCTCTCTCCTGGGTCCCAAACCACCGGTTTCCTTGCCACAGAACCAGTGCACTTTCTTCCCTCCTGCCCCACTTTTTGCACACAATGGCCAGCATTCTGCACTGCTCTTGGCCCATGGTTTGGCCCATGCTCCCAGGGCTTTGGAATCCATCTAGGAGTGAGGCTCTCATAACCCAAACTTCCTGTGCAGACTTCAAACACACATACAAACCGCGGGACCAGCTCTCATGGAGTGAGAAAACAACACAAAATACACAAGCCCTCTCCTCAAACCTGCCAGCAACATCCTAATAAATCCTCCCTTGTTGCCTTGGGTGGAAGAAACACTTCTGGGATCACTTCTTCTGTCCTTGTAGAATGAAGCCTTCTCCAAACCCCAAAAATGTAGCCTAGATTCTTTGTAAGCAGTCTCTTTAGTGAGCTCCAGATAGTTTCTGAAATAAATGGTCACTTTCTGAAGATATTAACAAGTTATTCTCTCTCTCTCTTCCTCACATACACACACCACACACACACAGACACACACACACATTCAGTTTTCATTCTCCCCAAATCTGTTTACTTTCTGCAAAAGCTTACATGCTGGTAGAGAAAATACACATATACACAAATAGTCATGAGGCAGGAATACCTCATTTTACTGTGCTTCGCTTCATAGTGATTCAGCGGTGTTGCATTTCTTACAACTTGAAGGCAAGACCCTCCACCAGCAAAAAGATTACAACATACTTTGTTGCAATACTTGCTTTATTACAATGGTCTGGAACTGAACCCACAGTATTTCAAAGGTATGTCCATGTAAGATTTCTATACATCAGAAAAATGAATAGATAGGACTCAGATCTCTTCCAGCAAAGACTTTACACAATTGCAATAGGATTTTCTGTTCAAAGGATGGAAAAGCTTCCTGAAGGAAGTGAGAGTTAAAGTTAACCCTAAAAAGATAGATTCACCATAACTTCAGGAAAAGCTCTTCCTCTCCCCCACCAAACCTTCTCAGGAGAAAGTATAAATTTTGCAGAAATTGTAGGGATCCATAGCTGAAAGTCAGCCACTTGGAGGAAGAGGAGGAACTGAAATTTATTGCTAGTCCATACTTTGTGAAACCAGTGCTTGAATGAGCAAGACTTGAGTGTGCCAGCTCGCCTTTCCTTTTTCCTTACTCTTCAGCACCAGCTCTACATTCTTTAAGAAGTTCTGGTGAGTAGAGCTAGTCTATGCTTTAGGCAAAGGAGGGTAAAGAGCAGTCTTCATTTTTATTTCTCCTATTCATGGCTCTGTTCACAGTAACTAGAATGTCAAGTCAAGGGTAATGTTCTGATTAGTCTTTGGACCTCTAGGGTCAAAAGATTCCTTCTAGTGTGTGTGGGAAGTGGTGGGTGAAGCTCTAACCAAAGACACTCAAAGATTCATCCAATTCTGGACCTGTCTTCTGGCTATCATGAAATTCTGCCTCTTTCTCTGGAATTGCCACTCATGATATTTAAGAAAAAAGTTCTCTCTGGCAAAAGTAAACACACTTTCTATTTATGGATTGATAACCGAAAAAGCAATCAGAACCCAAGGACTCGGAAGAAAATGGAGATCCTTGAGTAGCAGGACAACACAGAATGCAACAAACCATCATGATTCATATGTTCCAACAATAAAAAGTTCTTAAAATTCATGTGTACAGTAATTAGACAAAGATCATACAGCTCCAGACAATTAGAAGAGCATTTGCTCCCAGACACTGTGGACGGCTATTACAGGATGAATGCGTCTGAGCAAGTTTCTTGGAAGTATGCTGACCTAAGCATGGTTAGCACCTGGGTGGTGCCTTTAAGGCAGTAGAAAGGCCTTGCAGGAGTCCTCTTAGGTAGTGTAATTTGGGAAGACCTGATAAAAAGTCCTTGGGAGTTTCTACCAGGATGGGTAAAATTCATACCATCAGAAATTCTTTATTTGGGGATAATATTTTGGTTATCAATTTATTTTTTTAATAAAACACGAATACCCCCAGAAGACAGTATAACATTAACAACCAATTGAAATGGCAAACGAGTAACTTCCCTAGAGCATGAGAAAATGAGTCAGAGGATATAAATTTAGATGGAAGATTATTTTGCACTGTGTCAGAAAGGGGCTCAGCAGAGTTAAACCCAAGAGCAGTTAGAATCAGACGAAGAGGAATCCTGGATAGTCCAAATTTTAAGACAAAGTAATAAATCTCTAATGTATGATTTTCTTTGTCTCTAAAATTATAATACCTAGGACTCAGATCTCCTCCAACAAAGACTTTAGGTAATTGCAATTAGATTTTTAAAATTATATATATATATATATATATATATATATATATATATATATATATATATATATAATTTTTTTTTTCCCCATGACATGCAAGCCTGTTATCTTCTCCCTTAAATGTTTGCATCCTAGCTAAGAAAAATAAGATAACCAACCAACTGTGCTAGAGGCACCTAAGGCATTACAGGCCTATTCATAGCAGCTGCCCCAAACTTCTTCATTTCAAGGCCAGTCATGTTTCTGTTTCTTGTTCCTGCTTTCTTCCAGTTCTGCTCAGCCCTAACCCTCTGGCTGTGTGTCTACTCTTGCCTTCTGAATTTTGAAAGTGAATTTTGTTTCTCTGGTTATGTTCCAGACCTGGTTTAAACTCACTTCTTGGTATTTACTCAAATAAGTGGAAAAGTTAGGTCCACACAAAAACCAGTACACAAATGATTATAGCAGCTTTATTCATAATTGCCAGAACCTGGAAGCAACCAAGACGTCCTTCAAACTTACTGGTACATCCATAACAGAACGTTATTCAGGAATAATAAGTAATGAGCTATCAAGCCACAACAGGCCTGGATGAACCTTCAACACATGCAATTAAATGAAAGAAGCCAGTTTGAAAGGATTATATACTGTATACTTCTAACTCTATAACATTCTAGAAAAGGCAAATCTATAGAGCTAGCGAAAACATCAGTGGTTGCCAGGCGGCTCAGCGGGGAGGGGGAGAGAGGGGCATGAATAGGGAGAGCACAGGGGGTACTTACAGCAGTGGAACTGCGCTGTCTGATCCTATAATGGTGGAAGCACCTCATTCATGTGTCCAAACCCATTGAACTGCACAACACAAAGAGTGAACACTAATGTAAATTCAGGACTTTAGTTAATATAATTCATTATCTCTATTCATTATCAATTATAGGAAATATGCCACACTAATAATGCAAGATGTTAATAATAGGGAAAACCGGGGGCCGGGGGACAGCTGTCTGTACTTTCTGCTCAATCTCTCTTAACCTCAAACTGCTCTAAAAATAGTCTACTAATTAATAATTTTCTAGAACCCTATTAATTGATTGGCTTTCTTTAATGGTGGGAAATGAAGCCTCTGAGGACCTAGCTACTTTTTCTTAACAGGAAATGCTACTGACAATTAGAACTGTGAGAAGTCTTCCCACTGAATACTAAGTGCAAAGACAATATGGAATTTGAATTTATGGGGCTGTCTGCCAATTGAGCCTCTTTCTTCTTCAGAGCCTTGATCTTTTCTAAAATAAATTCTGCCAGAAATTTCACACGCCATGGAAGCTAAATGGCTCCTCCCCGCTGTCTCATGAGGGAGGTGCCCTCCTGGCCTTGAGCATAAACACAGACAGGGAAAGGCAGATTAAATGGACCCTGCTCTTCTCCTGGGAGCCTCTGAGTTGCACAGAATCATGAGTAACTTCCCAGCCAGCTAACAAGGGTTTTCTACTAAGCTAAGGGCAATTTAATGTATTTGCCTTATTAATCTTTGAACCCTCAGTACATGGGATAGGCATTAATGGCCAAAAGATGTAGGAGCTGAGAGATGAATATTCTGAGCTGTATGGAGTAACCTTGGAAAAAAAATTAATGATATGGAGAGAGATAGAAAGAGAGAATGAGAATATCATTTCCAAAATCTGAAAGCATAGATGTTTAAATGTATGCACATAATGTGAACTCTGAGTTTACATGTGGGCATATAGGGTCACCTGCTTATACAGGAAAGATAGTTCAAGGGAAGAACTAATGCATTATCCCACTGTTTTTGTACTCACTATCTTAATTTTGCTTTTTCTCACCCATCTCTTCCAAGCAAGTATTCTTTGTCATATTTTCCCTGTAATCACTGTATAATTCTAATTAATTATGAATCACCTTTTCTCCTCTAGGCCCTTTCTTAAAGCTCATATTTTCACAAAAACTTTCTGAAGGTTAGATTCCTGTTTGATTCATTGTGATATTCAAGGTATCCTAATAATGTAGCTAATTGACACTGGGAATCAAGAGAAGATTTAAATGATCAAAAATAAATAAGAATATCAAAGCTGAAAAGGAATTTGAAGTTTCCTCAGTGTCACATGGTGGCAGATTTAGGACGAGAACTCATGTTTCTCATAATCTGTTTTATCTCTATGGGAGTATCCTTTAAACTGAGTATAAATTTTGTTTCAACCCCTTTTTAGTTCTAAAAACATTTTTATTACAAAACAGTATTTATTTATTTATTTGCTCATTCACTCTATAAATATGTTTGAAGGTACTTTCTGTTCTAGGATCATTAGCACTGGCAACAGAAATTTCAGTAGGACAGACAAGGGTACTGCATTGTCCAGCATGCAACATCTTCATTATAAAAATAAAATAAATAAAGGCAGGCAGTGTACAAAAACAAATTGCACTTGGATCTTGTCCTCATGGAATTTAGGATCAATCAGAGAGTACGTGAAGGGCTTGGAGAGAATAGGATGAAAGGTTGGAAAGAAGGATTAGAACCAGATACTGACAGCCTTAAATTTCCCATTTACAAAGGGTAGGTTTGATTCTCTCCACAGTAAGGAATCAGGAGGGTTCTAAGCACAGAAGTCATGGGCTAAGATATATGTTTTAGAGAATTCCTTCTAGAACAATAAAGAGGGTTTGTTGAATAGGAAACACAGATCAGTATGAAAGGCATCCTGGGAGTTAAGATAAGAAGTGACAGTGACTTGGACCAGGTCAGTAGCCACCCTGACTTACATCAGTCATCCCCTTGCCCACCAAGTCTGACCTTCTGCATTGAGGCAGCAGGTAACTGGGCTGCTACTTCAAGAAAGACACAAGTCTCCTGCTCAAAACCTCTGTAATCTAATAAGTCTACCATGGTTCTCATTCTAGAAAAAAAGGTATTTGTTGGGTATGGTCATTTAAAATTCCAAAGCCCCCTGAGAAACCAGTGCAGATCCATTGGCTGCACCCAGGAAAAGTAGGGTCGAGACCCAAATCTTTGCTGAGTCCTCAAATACAAGAAAGCTTCCAAAACTCTTCCCCAGGCAGGGCACTCTTATATGGAAATGGACTTCCATGATACTAATTAAGAGAACACACTTTAATTTCCTATAGCAAGGGTGGGCAGCCTTTTCTGTAGAAGGTCAGAGAATAAGCATTTCAGGCTTCAGGGAGCATATAAATCTCTGTGGCAACTACTCAACTCTGCTACCACAGGCAGAATTTAAACAAATGAGGTTGGCTGTGTCCCAAGAAACTTTCAGTTACCAAACAGCCAGTGGGCCACATTTAACCTATAGGCATAGTTTGTCCTCACCTCACCCCACAGCTTCATCCCTGTCCTGTAGGTATCACTGTCTCTGTGATTTTCCCATAAGGACATAGAGCAGATCCTCTAAAATAGTTTGTTCAATGTCATTTCATTGCAACATTTATGAGGAAGAAAATCTATTCCCTGTTGGGTCATGGGTTCTGTGTGGAGATTGCATGTTCTTCCCATATCTGCCTGGGTTCTCCAGGGACTCCAGTTTTTCCTACATGCCTAAGCTGTGTACATTAGGTTAATTGGTGTGTCCATTAAATGTCTATGTACATTTGTTTCAGTGTGAGTGAGTGAGTGATGCACCTGTGATGTAAGGGCATCCTGTCCAGGGTGGGTTTCTGCTGTGTAAGCTAAGCCGCGAGATGGGCTCCAGCCACCTGTGACCTTGAACTGGAATAATTAGGTTGGAAAATAATGGTCTTGTTTTTTATGCATCTTTCTTAAATGTAAGTATAGCTCACATTTATTTCTGTGTTTAATATTAGAAGTGTTTTGAGTCTTAATTTAGAAGTTCAGTCATGTTTTTGTGACCAAAAATATGCCATAGTTACTTAACTCTTGTTTATATAAATTACTGTATGGTAAAATTGGCTTTGTTACATGTCATTTCTCTTAAAGTCATGGTTTCTAAGAACCTGTTGCTGATGTTGAAGACTTACTATATTTGCTTTACATTATCTAATTCATCCTTAACAAGTAAAAATATGATATTTCAGTGGAGTTGCTATTCTTATTTTCTTATTTCTTGCTTCCTTTTTGTAAAGCTGATAAATACTGTACTTAGAAAATAAATTGTAGAATTTTATTTGATCTTAAGTATCTGTAAGCAGTAGCAAATAATAGAAAAGCATAGTATTTGAAAGTGGATGGATATTTAGATCTACTAACGCAACCCCCTTTCTTGGAGGACCTGAAGCCAAAGATGCAAAGGAACTTGCCCGGGATCATAGACCTTGCTCAGTTGTGCAAGTTATGCACAACTTGTGCAGGTTGACAGGCAACCTGGTCAGAGTTTGTTCCTCTGTACATCCATGCTTATGTACACATGCTCTGATTTTCTTCCTTGATTTATTTAACTTCATTTTGAAAAAGAAAACAAGATTAATGTTCTACAAAACCCCAAATAAGCACATCCTGATGGCAGCCCAAACTAGTTAGCAAATCTTTCTGTCTGAGGGCCCTGGTCAACGAAACTCTAATGACCAGTAGACACACACAGGCGATAGCGGAAGGCTGAGGGCACGCCTGAAGTTCCTGTCCTGACAGGAGCTTGACAAACAGTGCAGAAATACACATTTACATTCATTTGTTCAGAAACACCCATTCTTCTGTTCTAGAAATGTCAGAATTAATTGTCTATTACCTTAAAACCTCATTCTTCACACAGGACTGTCAGTACCCTCCAAGCTAACTGAGTTTTTATGTTTGTGGTAGAAATACCTATAAAATGTCCAAGGAACTGTGAGCCATGTTAATACCAGTTGGAATGGGGTAAATACCAAACACTAGAGAAGAAATGACAGGAACAGGTCTATTGCCAATGCACATTTTCTTTCTTCTACTTCTGTCTTTTTCCTAGCATTCACATTTTGCAGCAAAACCCAGGTGGGGAAGAACAGGAATATCATATGCTAGTCTTGAATTTAGATGTTCACGATAAAGTGTTTAGCCCTGCGCTGAACATTTCCCTTGAATGCAAGTCATAAAAAAAGAAAAAATTACACAATGTCCCTAACTGACTCATTCGGCCATGGTTCCTAGATACAGGTCAGATTAACCTTATTCATTCTCTTAGTGTTCTTCCACTTAGCATTTTGTCTACTTGTCATGTTTACATTTTAAATATTCTGAAATCTTTTATTTTTCATATACATTTTGTTACACCACACAAAGTGGTCACGAACTCTTTGTCAGTCTTTATTTCTGTTTTACTTCCTGTTTTCCTTGCCTTACTTGATCAAAATGAATTTTTCGCACAGCCAACCTAGAGTAGCATCAACTCTGACCCAGAGGACTGGGGCAATTCCAAAAACTAAGCTCTCTCCTGGATAAGAGTTAGATGGTTCCAAAGGCTTACAGGCTCAGGAAGGTCCCTGGGTTTCTACTATATAACTTCGCTTACTAGATGTCTATGTATTATCTCACTTAAACCTTTGAAAACTCTATGAGATAAGTCTATAATTAACTCTGTTAATTATAGGAGGGACATTAAGGCTTGAAAGATGTCAAATAAATTGCCCAAGCTGACAAAGCTAACAGGTGGGGGAACCAAGAATCCCAACCCATTTTGTCACCTCAGACTCTTAGACACCGTGCAAACCCTTTGAATTTGCCAAATGATGCCAGTATAATTTTTTCCAAAATGCAAATAAGATATTACTCTTCTGCTCTTAACCCTTCAGTGGCTTTTCATGTCTATGGGACTTTATTCAAAATGTATTTTCCATTTTATAGCAATTAAAAGCCTCTGTGCCCCACCCCCCATTTTTCTTACCTTACATTTTCCCACTCATTCTTCTTCTGGCTTGTGCCTTATGTACCATGCTGCTTGCTTACAAATATGATGGGTTATCTCACTTTTGCTGCTTTCCTCATACCACGCTCTTTGCTTGAAGAACCCCTCCCAGTCAGCCTGGGAGATGACCTACTTGTTAGCATTTAGTTCACAGCCTTCTCAAAGACTTTTTTTTATAAACTTTTTCCTAGTGGCCTTCCTTCAGCCCCATTTTTACCTTGTACAGATGTTTGTAATATTCACTAGAACACATTGTTGTACTTCTTGGTTTATAAATAAGTCTAAATGCCTGTCTAAAACAGAACCTATGCCTTATTTATCTCATCTCTTTAGTGCCTATTGTATGCACATAGTAGGTGCTTTATCATAGAAATAATAAAAAGCTACCATTTATTGAATACTAGCTATGTGCCCAAATTGCTTATGTTCATTAATCATTATATGTCTTTATGTATGCCTATGCATATGTATGTATGCATCTCTCTCTCTCTCTCTCTCACTCTGTGTGTGTGTGTGTGTGTGTGTGTGTGTAGAGACATGGTACATATTTTTACACCCTTACAGATCAGGAAGCTATTGAAACTTGATTATAGTTTGGAGAGGTTATGAAAATGACAGAGCTAGAATTTGAACCCAAGTCTGACTGACACTAAAGAGAAAAGAAAGGAAGAGGGAAAATAGAAGGAAGAGATACATAATTTCAAGTAAATGGAAAGAAATATTTTATATGAGAGTGGTTAAATCACGCCCATCCAAAGACAAAAGCATATTTTGCAAATGAAGACAGAGTAGGGGATCTTTCTTGGAGAGTTAACTATTGGACATTTTTGGGAGAAAAAAGTCAGAGCAAACATGCCTGCTTCCCCAAAAACCATTTGCACAATTCCACTGCCAGGAATAAAGTGAAAAGGAAAAGAAAGGAGACCTTTAAAATCATAGTCCTCACTCTGGAACTGACTGTCACTCTCTCTCTCAACAAATAAGCAATAAAAACCTTTAGAGAAAACTAGAACCAGTAAAGAAGTTTCTTAACCATTAAAAAAAGATAACTTTCCCTTCAACTTTGTAAATGATTCCCTTAAATTATTATAATTTGAGTGCACCATCTATTTGCTGCTGGGACTCTGATTGATACAGACAGGAACATACAATTCCCAAGAGAAGACATCTAAATGGACAAAACAAAAAACAAAAAACAAAACCAAAAACATGAATATGCAAATACACATTAAAACAACAATGGGATAACATGTTATAACTATCAGATTGGGAGCAATTTCCAGGTTTGACAGTACCAGTTATACAAGAATTTGCTGGGTGTGTCCTTTGGTACACCTGCTTTGGAGAACAGTTTGGCAAAACGAAGTGAAGCTAAAGCTGTTTCTCCATTCTACCCTAGAAATCCCACATCTACATATGTGCTTTAGGGAAATTGTTGCACAACTGCACACAGAAATGTGCACAAATATTCAGAGCAGCATTCTCGGTTATTTTAAAATGAAAACATCCTAAGTGTCTACCAAACAGGTAAATAACTAAATAAATTATAAGATACTATGAAATGCTATGTGACAGTTAACATGAATAAATTACAGCTACAACATGGATACTGGACTATCAGTATGAGTAAGTCTCAAAATTATAAATGTAAGAGCAAAAAGCCAGTTGCAAACTGATATAAACAGCTCGATATTATTTTTGTAAATTTTTAAAATGCAGGAAACAGTGCTCTAGTTTGCTAATGGACACATCTGCAAGTAGTTCATACATTATAAGATAGAATTAATACTTATTATCATTAAGGTACTTGTTACCTCTAAGGTGAGGGTAAAAAATAATCTAAATTTTATTTCTTTTAAATCTGAAGCAAATACTGCAAAATATTGATGTTTGATCATCTGGGGAGATAAGTACCTGAAGTTTTGCTATATTCACATTTTGTTATGTTCAATACATTTGAAAATTTTAAAAATAAACATTTCTTTAAATCTAATACATTAATTCAGCCCCGTAGGAAATCACATCTAGCTGTACGTGTTAACAGCTGCAGAATGGGGTAGGGTGTATTATGAATGCACAGTAGAGGAGTTCCAGGCTGCATGGGCTTCCCACACTCGCTGAACAGAACAGCTGAATCAGCCCTCTGTGTACACATTCTGTTAATGAGTACACTGAAGCCACCAAAAGTGATGGGCTGCTAGTTAATGACCGAGTGGGGACCTGAGTCATGTTAAATTAATTAAACAAGGAGGTCATTAGGCTGAGGTGGCTCTAATGTCTTAGTGGGCTACCTAAGGAAACCAAAATCTAAACCTTTCATGCCTCAAGGTTATAAAATTGAAACCTATGGATAACCAGTCACAAACAACAAACAGCCAACTAGGCATTCATCTATAGCCAATCACTAATTTCCTTGCTTTGCTTCTACATTTTCTATGTAAAAGTCTTCTCAGTTTGAATCTATTTTTGTTCAAGTAAACAAAAATTTTAATATGACTCAGTTTATCTTTTAGTGGTCATGTGACTCCTACCTCAGTGTTCTTCCGTGATCTTATGTCCTTTCTCAAAATCAAAATCAAAAAAGAAAAAAAAGTGCTTGCCCACTGAAAGCTTCTGGTGTGTTTTTCTTTTCCCCTTAAAAATGTTATTTATTATTATTTATTTATTACTGGAAAAAGTAAGTGGAAATGAAACCATCATTCTTGTTATCTAAAGGGAAAAAGAAGAAATTCATTATTTTTCAGAAAACATTTTTGAACTGAACAGCAAATCCCAATCCCAAAATCACCCTACACTTTGTGTTTCCTTCTGGCTGACTTCTCTAACTGGTTTAATTTCACATGCCAGAATGTAAGGGCTGCTGAGGCAGGCCAGTGTTCACAGTTTTCCCCACCACACATGCAGCCAAGCCCCACTTGACATGACCAAGGTCACAGCAGCAGCTGTGACCATCTCCCTGCTTCCTCTAGCATCTGCTCTGCATCACTTCTTCCCCATTCCACTTCTGTTTCCATATCTTAATCACCATTACAAAATTGAATTCTGTCCCAACATGTAAGTGGACTAGGGGCAGCCAAAGTCAACTGTTGGTGGTCATTGCCTCAGCTGAGAGTGACTGAGAAGGCCATCTAGAAAGGTTTCACATCTCTTCCAGGGAGGAAACCCATGTTGTGAGTCATGCTGGGTGTTGGGAGAAAGCCAAGAAGAGATGGGGCCTCTGGGTGAGGAGGTCAGTGTCCAGAGAAGAGTGTCAAGTCTGACGTGATCAGGGCTAGTGACGCCTGAGGAGTTGGCCACAGATGGAGACTGCAGTGCCATTAGTCTAAATAATCCATCCATTTTGAAGCAGAACACCAGCCAGTGGCTGAAATACTAGGGACAAGTCTAGTTTCTCCGAGCATGAAAGACCGAAAAACTCATCAGGGCCCAATCTGGCTGGATTCATAACACTACTAAACCTCAAGAAGAAGGAGTGGGTGCAGCTCAGGAAACCAAGGCAGCTGTATATATTGGGATGGGGCTTGCATCAAGGAAGTAGATTACAGAGTAATGGGTATGGGTTACCCAGGGTTCATCCCTGGTTCGTGGACTTTGGGCTCAAGGAAGCCAGACTATTCGCAGAATCCACCCATGGCAAGACTGAGCCACTGGTGACCTGCCTGCCTGGGTCAGGAATTGCTCAGCTCTGGGCAGGGCTGTGCTTCCAGAGGAAAGGTTCTCAGGACTGCAGCACAAGAAGTTGGGGAAGGCAACTACTGACCATTATAATTCTTCAAGCATGGTAGACAGGGCTTCCTTTCTACAATGAAGATAAAACCAGGTATGCCTATTCTAAATAAATACAATAATGACCCCAAAACAGCTTACACTATACAAGGTAGAAAGGACAGTCAGCTTCACTGATAATTTTGAGTTTGACCTATGAAACAGCCATTTTTGAATGTAAAAAATGTGCCATTTATCTGTAATTTTGTGTAATTCAGCCTTCTTAAATGTCTTACAGATCTTGCATAACGTAAACTCTTTTAGTGGGTAACATGGTAACAAAGTACACTTGTCGGTATGTGAACTTGCCTGGCTGACTCATTTCCTTGATTGTGAAATGGCGATAGTGATCCACACTGCTCAGCCTTAAGCAAAATTGCTTTAAAACATAATCTTCATCATCATTGTCATTATCATTATCAATCACTGAAAGAAAATATGAGATCAAGTTACTCTCACATTAATATTATACACTGAATATTATAATGACACTTATGGATATTATCATAATTCATATTAATGTTAATAGAAGCAAGCCATCAAATCATGTCACTCCACCCTTTCCACAAATGGTCACGACATGAGTATCCAGGAACCTGCCCTATCAGGTGCAGGTCAATTATTTGGGATAGGGGTTATTCAGAACCAGACTCTGTCCTTTGGAGGCCTTCTTGGTATCTTGTATCTAGCTATCCTGGACATTTGGCAGCCTTATCTCACCTTTCTGTATCACAAGAACTTGAGTATCAAAGGGGAAGAAAGATAAGAGTTGAAAAGAAACCCCTCAAGCTTCCCAGGCCTGGAAAGAATCTTCCTTCTAGGCAAGATAGAACTCCTACCCTTCCCTGCTCTATTCCCTTCCTAAGGATTCCCCAGGGCCCAAGGAGGCCATAGCCTGTGGCTCTGTTAGAGCTGTTATTCCCATTTGCATTTCCCCTGAAGGATTCCCAACCAAGCACAGGACAAGCAGAGAGGCACGTTACTCATGCAGTCCCCTCCCTGCCCCTTGCCTTTTCCCCTTTCCATGGGGAGACCAGCAGCTACCTTAAGGCTCCTGTAAATGTTCAGTTAAGTGGAAGCTCAGTAATGACAACAAAGCCTCCTTCCTCAGGTGTAGATGCATCATGTGGACATTTCTTCAGGAACAATAGGGACTTTATACACAGACCCTACTGAAGTCCCAGAAGGCAGTGACCAAGCACATGCTGTGCACCCTCCTCCCATCCGCTCCCTGAGTCACTGCCACACACAGGGACAGGGATCTCAGCCCAGCCTGGATAGAAAAGGTGGAGGTTCAGGCAAGAGGAGCAGGAAAATATTGAGCTAAAGAGAGAAGACTAGGTACTGCCACACTCCACTACCCCCACACACATACACTCACACTCGGCCGTACATTTGTCATCTGCCCTCACTGCAGGGCAATTAAAGACATCCCCAGATTCAACAAGCAAGTCATAAAAGCTACTGGGTTTCATCTGGAACAAACAGAATCCCTAAACTGTATTCCCAATATCTATAAAGCAAATCCAAATTTCCAAAGCTAGCAGCCACCTTCTTTTCCCTAGAACGTTTATTTAATGTGTAGCTTCTATTTAATTTTGTAGTTTGGCATTTCTATCAGTAATACTTAATTTTAAAAATGTTTAAAATTATGCCAGTTTTATTATTTCTGCTGAATAAAGCTTAGAGATGTACAAAAAAAAAAAAAAAAAAAAAAAAAAAAAAAAAAAAAAAAAAAAAAAAAAAAAAAAAAAAAAAAAAAAAAAAAAAAAAAAAAAAGAAAGAAAAATTTGGGGGAGGCTAATGAAAATGAAAATATGTAACAAGACAACTAGAATGGAGGTCTTACTTCTCATTTTACTATCTAAGGCCTAACCCAGAGTTTCTTACTGTGTTTCAACCTTCATACTGTTGACATTTGGGGTCTGAAATTCTTTATTGAGGGAGGTTTTCTTATGCATTATTATGGGACATTTAGCACATTCCTGGGCTCTACCTATTTGATAGAAGCAGCACCCCTGCCGAAGTTGCGACAACCAAAATGGTCTCCAAACATTGCTAAATGTCCCCTAGGTGTTGGGGGCAGGGCGTGGGAACAAAACTGAACCAACGACTAACCAAATCTCTGAAATGTCTTGAATTTGCTTTCTTGTTGCTGTGTCATTAAATTCATTAATACATATGATATTGACATTAAAACAGATAAAAATCTAATTTCATGGGACTATTTTCCCAAAGCGCTAAAATGTGATTGAGTAAAAGCTCAGTGCACTAAAATCCAGTCCCCCAAGAGTGAGAAAGGAAGACCCAAAAGGGCAGAATTTGCTCCCAATGTCTATTTTGTGTCTTTGGAGAATTTCTTTACCATTTCAACAGCTGTAAATCAGTAAAGCTCTTAAGACAGCCTCCTTGGATAGTTGGTGCCTGCTTATCTAATTAGAGAGAGCTGGAATTCGTGGTCAAATTCCCAACATCCACAACCTCCTTGCAGTTCATAGTTCCAAATTCCCATTCTATGTGACTACCATAGCACAGTCCCCTCTCCACATAACCTTTGAGTAGACTAGGACCAAAAAGTCGGATAAATTTCACTTTTTCCTTTCCATGAGTATGCCAGAGAGACCATGTCCCAGATCAGACTGAGGTTGAATAATCAGTCTCTGCATGATGCTGTATGGAATGTATCTTAGGAATCATTCTTACATAAAGTCTTAAAGTACAGAGCATATCTGTCCCTGGCATCCACCATTTCACAGAAATAAGGACTTCCTTCTGGATTAGAAAAAAGTAAGAATGAAGTAGCAATTAACTTACATCTAGAGACATATCCTTACAACTTCACTGGGAAGCTCCTGGGTTCATGAGGAAGCACGAATGGAGAACTTGGTCCCCATGAAGCCCATGTGATTATAAGCTCCCTGAAGTCAGGGAGCCTCCACATCCTGCCCCTCAAAGTACCTCCAGCACTTAGCACAGTAGTTGGCATGTAGATGTAATGTCCAATAAACATCTGATAAAATAACTTCAATAAAACATTTTTCATTAATTTTGCCTCCACTTTGAGATATGATTTAATAAAAATAAATTTATAGTATAGTATAATGTATAATTTATAATACATTTTATAATATAAAATATTTACATTTTATAAAATTTATAATATAATTTTTAATAAACTTTAATTATATAATTTAATATAAAAGGAAAAAGAATTAACATTGAGCATTTCTATATGTCAAGCAATCTACTAAGTTCTTTCACATATTTCATTTAGCTTAGACTCCTATATATGTTCCCTCTTAAGTCCTATAGATGCATAAGAATAACTACTGTTTATCCCAAAGGAGATAGCACAATGAGTCAAAAAATCAGCGATTGTTTATTAAGCATCTATTCTTTAGCTTACTTTTTTTTATTTATTTGACAATCAAATGCTTATCAAACACCCGTTTTTAAAACTTGAGGATACAAGAAAGAATAACATGCAGGCTCTACCCTCAGGAAGTTTAAAGACAGGAACTTAAGCAGATAATTAGAAAGCAATGTGGTAAGCAATATGGATATGAGTTTGTACAATGAACTACGGCAGTAAGAGGAAGGCACCTAAGAAACCAGAAATAAGAGAACTGTAAGGACAGGTTGCTGGTGGAAAAGGCAACTGAATTGAGTCATTACAGTGTAAAGAATATTAACCAAATAAAGGAAATGAGAGTGAGGAGAGTGTATGGTTGCAGGCTGATGTGACTGCTAAAAATAAAGGCATGGACTCAAAAATATGTGCAGGAAATTACAAATAGTTTGGAACTTCTGGGGCATTAGGTATCAGTCAGAATATGATGAAAGGTGAGCATGGAGAAGTAGAGATAAGGCCCAGACCCTGGGGGCATCTGGGATTTATCCTGTGAATAGAGGAAAACCCTAGAAGGAAGAAGAAAAGGAACAACAGATTGGGGTTGTGTTTGCTAGTTCACTTGGGCTGCAGTGTGGATAGAGGGATCAGGTCTACCTAGGGCAGATCAGTGAGAAGGCAGTGGTAAGGGTCAAGCAGGAGGTGAGGATGGCTGTGAACAGACAGCTTTGTTTGCTAGGAACGGGAAGGAAGCAGTGGAACCAATGCTACATTAGGCATCAGGGTGATTCATCTAGTCTATAAAGGCCCATGAGATTGTTTCTAGGAACCCATGAACCTCCTGACATTTAAGCATGTGTGTGTGTGTTTCTATAGAAGGAGACCATCACTTCAACAGATTCTCAAGATTTTGATGTATAAGCAGATCTGGAACATGGTTTTACCTCCTATACAAAACTCCTGATTCTAGTCATCAAAGCAGCATCTTTGTTCTGACTAGCCATAGGTGTCTGCAACTAGCTAGCTAGTGGTAAACCATCACAGCAATTTGATTTTAATTTTGCCAATGAAAATACCCCTCTTTGGTAATATGGCAAAGCCTAATAACTAAGGTTAGGATTAGTGAACTGAATAATTATCACTGCTCTTAGGGCTCATTTCTTCTGTCTTTATAATAGGAAGGCACGATTTTCATCAGAGAAAAAGCTCTGGGCACACACATATGCCTGCATTGTCAAACCCAGATTAGAAATGTTACTTACTCTTTGTTCTTGTGGTCTTTGGTACAGATGCCCCATTTCTAGTGACAAGTGGTCATCTGTTTAATTTCTAATTATTTCAGTGAATTCCAGTCAGCTAACAGAATTAGTGGTGTTAGTGGCCCCATTCATCATGGCAGATATAGACAAGGGTGGTGAGGCATATCAAAATGAGATTTGGGGAAAAAAATATTAGGGTATAACATTTAGCTAATCTTGCAAGCATAATCTGATTTCTGCTTTAAGAAGAGAGCACATGTTTTGTTTTGTTTTTTCCACCTCTGTTTTCCATGAAAGTGTTCTATACCCAGTTACACTAACAAATACCGAACTGTGATAATGCACCCAGATCAATAAACACAGCTTTATAGCATCAGTTCATTCTAATGGAGATAGCTTACTCACTCTCGAAAAACCACTCTGCTAATTGAGTCAGAGCATTTCACTGTAGTTCCATTCTGGGAGAGGGTTAGACTCAATAGGCAATCAGCGCTCTATCCAACATGTTCAGGAACAAGATGATACATTGATAAGTCCCTTTTATCTGATTTTAGTAAGAAATATATACATTTTAGGGTAGTGTGTTTATACGAAAATCAAGGGCTGTAAAATACAGACTAAAGGGTTTTTGCTAACTCTTCCATATGCAATCTCCTGTAGACTGTTGTACTTCACAGGAAGGAAATATGAGCCAGCACCAAAAGCCAAGGGATACAGTTTGTTATTGCTGCCACATCATGCCATGTGACCTTTGGCAGGGGTAATGATGAGGATGGAAACACTTGTTTAGAAAGTAATTTTATGGCCATACCTTCTTTATACCCAGTGTCTGCATTATGTTGTGCTCAGTCTTACCCTAAATATTTGCATAGCTTATTTGATATTTGGCTTTCCCTCATACTGCAAAAATAATGGGAAATGACCATGTCCAACCTGATTTTCCAAACGAGATAACAAATGTCATACAAACCCTCGATATAGAAAGAGATTTTTTTGGTCAATTTCAACTTTTTGGAGAGTCATCTTGAGTGTTTCTTACAACACTTAATGTTACATCTCCAGGTTAGGAGTGGTGTGAAAATATTTAGTATAATTACTGTGTGCAGTTATTGTTAGAAACTAGGAAATTTTTTTAATCCTGAGAATTGGGTGTGTGTGGTTGTGCTTGTCTGTGTATGTATACATACAGCATAAGGTCCTCTCTGCAAAATGCTTAAGAGACAGACTCAAGTATTAACTCAGCGGTTCTCAACCTGTGGGTCGTGACCCCTTTGGGGGTCAAACGACCCTTTCATAGGTGTCGCCTAAGACCATCAGAAAACACATATCAGATATTTACATTACAATTCATAACAGTAGCAAAATTACAGTTATGAAGTAGCAACGAAAATAATTTTATGGGCGTCACCACAACATGAGGAACTGTATTAAAGGGCCGTGGCATTAGGAAGGTTGAGAACCACTATATTAACTAAAACTGTTTAAACCTAAGATGGGAGTTAAGAGGGTGCCTAGAAGATATACACACACATATACAAAAATACTTTTACATTACATATTATATATAATAAATTATATATTAATTGTAATATGTGTGTGTTGTGTATATCATATTGTATTCTACATATATTTATTTATATAAATATAAATCTATAATTATTTATATTATAATTAATTATAATATAAACATCTATTATAAACATATAACTATTAAAATACATTATAATATAGCTACATTATAGTAATTTATAGTAATTGTGTATTTATACATATATAATATGTATATAATATATATGTGTTTACATATACATATATCATGCATATATAAGGGTGTACATTATATATGTTTAAGGGCTATCCAGAAAAAATTCAGCCATAAATGCCTCTTCATATTACATGGCTGGATACTTTCTGGGCATCCCTCATATAGTTGTATATATATGTATACATATATAAGCACATATATGCACATGTAATATGTATGTATGTATGTATGTATGTAGTTCACTGTATACATACTACCTCTTTTAAAAGTTACACTATTGCAGTTCACCAGAATACCCCACTGACTTCATACCAGAGCTGATCCAAAGAGAAAAGCGTTGATTTTCTTCTTGTGCTGAAAGGTCTCCTTGAGAGCAAATTAGGAACTCAGTTGCATTACCTTTTCAGGAAGAAAGAAGCTAAATGTGATCCTAATGACTTAAAAGAGCATGGATTCCCAAGCATCATATTTATTTTCTGCATTAAAATTATACAAGATAGGAAACTAAATGCATGTACCCAGTTGCCCCAAAGATACAACAAAATTCCTTTGGAATTTGTGATCATTGGGCTAAACCAGAGTTTACTCTTGCATATTCCAGAAAAACAAGGACATATTTAACCAATTAGTAATATAATTTATTCTATTATTATATATTATACATTAATATAAGTTCAAGTTAGGCAGTGTTATAATAGAGAGAGAATTTACAGCCACCAGGGCTTGTTTGAATCTCAACTGTCTTGCTTGTTGTGGGAAATGGAGGACCTTCTAACTTACTTCTGAGTATGACATTGACAGGGAGATAAGCTGATGAAAAACTGCCTACTATAGGGGCTTGCTTCCACTCACCAAAATTCATATATTAATATCCAAACCCCTAGTACCTCAAAATGTGACTATATTTGAAGATAGGTCCTTTAAAGAGGTAGTTAAGTTAAAATGAGATCATACAGGTGGACCCTAATCTAACATAATCTGCATTCTTGTAAAAAGAGATTAGGACAAGATCTCCAGAGAGTGAAATATGTAAAGACAAAGGGAGAAGAGAGCCATCTACAAGCCAAGGAGAGAGGCCTCCAGAGAAATCAAACCTGCCAACACCTTGGTCTCAGACTTCTAGCCTCCAGAACTGTACGAAAATAATTTTCTGTTGTTTAAGCCACCCAGTCTATGGTACATTGTTGTGACCCTAGTAAACTAATACACCTACTGGACTGTAAAACTCTATAAAACTCTGAATCACTAGTATCCTACCTCTGAAAACAAATTGTTGTCGAGTGATTTGAGTCTATTATAAATACAATAGACTCTCTGTTAACTGGAACTCAAGCAAATGGCACTCTCAAGCAATCAGCAAAATTGGTTAATGAAGAGTCTACTTACATTTATCCAGCACCTATCAATCCCCATGGGTGCCGGGTAACTGAGAGTCTACTGTATATCTCTGAAATTCCAATTATCAGTTATTCACATCTCCAGTTTTAACAAGCTTCTCTGATCAGTCTCTCTGGCTTAAAACTATTAATTTTCTTTAGGTTTCAAAATAAGGACATTTAATTTAAACTTTTCAGCGATTAACTCCAGCATTTCATCTAATTTATGTAAATTATTTATGTTTCATGTGTATTGTACATTAGAGAAAATGGTCATTGTGAACTTATAAAAATGCCGCATAAATATTCCAAACATGTGGTTGATTTAAACTCTTGAGTTTTTGTTTGTTTATTTCACTCATCTCTGTGTATCGGGATCCCTTTATTTTTTTAAAATTTCATGCACAATGTCAATTTCACAGTATGTCCATTCAAAATATTTTCAAGGTACTCAATACTGACAATATGTGATAATTAAAGAATGAGTCACAAGGGCAAAAGAAATTATACACAGTTACTGATGTTTGGGAGCAATCCAACACATTTATGCAGAGTTGACCAAAAAAGGGACATATAAAATGTGGTTTGAAAAAAAACTGAAGAGAAGATCAGGTTCAAGAACAGAGGGTAGCAGTGAACAAGGGTAGGAGTGAAGTCAAAATGAATCAGTATTTGTTGGCTAAGGCTCCCACTAACAAAATGCGACGGGCTGAGTAGCTTAAACAACAGAAATTTATTTCCTCACAATTCTGGAGGCTGGAAGTTTAAGATCAAAGTGCCATGAGGTTTGGTTTCTGGTGAGGCCTCTCTCCCTGGCTTGCAGAGAGCCGCCTTCTCCCTATGTCCTCACGTGGCCTGTATGCATGTGCAGAGGGAGCTCTTGGGTGTCCCTTCCTCTTCACATAAGGACACCAGTCCTTTCGTATTACAGACCCCCTTATTAGCTCAGTTAACCTTTCTGACTTCCTGATAGGCCCTGTCTCCAAATACAGTCACACTAGGGCTAAGGGCTTCAGTATATGGCTTAGGGGGAGGACACAATTCAGTCTATAATATTCACTCCTCTAGCTCTCCTCATGTGAAATGCATTCACTTCATCTCAACAACCTCAAGAGTTTAAACCCATCCCAACATGAATTCCAAGTGAAATATCTTAGCAAATATCTAAATCAAGTATAAGTGATACTTAAGGTACAATTCATCTTGAGGCAAAATTCCTCTCCAGTTGTGAACCTGTGAAATCAGACAAATATGTGCTTCCAAAATACAATGGACAGGCATAATAGAAACATTTCCATTCCAAAAGGGAAAAATTAAAAGAAGAAACGAATTATGGGTCTCAAGTGAAGTCCAAAACCCCATAAGGCAGGTTTCATTAGATCTTAAGGCTCTGGGATAACTCTCTTTGGCTGGATGTTCTGCCTTCTGAGCCCACTGGGGCAGCAGCATCTCTACCCTAGACAGAGGCCGTCACTCCCACAGGTCTTTGCAGCACTCACTCCTACAGCACTGGGAGGAGGCAGCCTGGGTCCCTGAATGAGAGAAGGTGGCCCCACCCTCTGAGACCAAGGAGGAAACAGCCTTGTCCCTTACCCACCTGTATAGTATAGGCAGCTCTGATGATCTCTGAATCACCTCTGGGGTCATTCTTCCCTTTCCTTGAAGGACAATGCATGTTTGCAACTGAATAGTTACCTTGTCCTGTCCTGTACAGTCCAGAAGTCTGACACCTTTCCTTCATTACATCCTGTCTCTGTCCCCTTTTGTGCAAGCTGGCAGTGTCTCTGCTGGTATAACCTCACCTCTGTTCCTGGCATCTGCTAAAATAACTGATGAAAATCATGGATAATTTCTGTACAGAGCAACTGTCTAGCCAAACTCTTTTTGTTCTTTCCACAGTGCACTTTGTTATTTTTTGCAATCTGGATAGGCTGAGGATTTTCCAAATCTTCAAGTTATGGTTCCTTTTTGCTTAATGGTTTCTTCAATTTATCTCTCACCTCTCTCATTTTACCATAAGCAGTAAAGAGAAGCCAGGCTACACCTTCAAAACTTTGCTTAGAAATCTCAGCTAAATATCCAATTGCATCACTTAACAAGTTCTACCTTCTACAAAGCACTAGAACACACTTCAGCCAAGTTCTTTGCCACTTTATAACAAGGATGGCCTTTCCTCCAATGACCAAGAACATATTTCTCATTGCCATTGAGACCTCAACCAAATTGCCTTTACTGTTCACATTGTACCAACATGTTATTCATGATGATAGATATATATATATCTTTATGATGATAAAAATAAAGCTTTCTGTATAGCTCTCCTCTTTTCCTTCTGAGCGCTCATCAGAATCAGCTTTAATGTCCATATTTCTACCAACAGTCTTGTCTAGGCAACCTAGGCTTTTTCTAGCAAGCACCTTGAAACTCTTCCAGCTTCTACCCATTACCCAGTTCTAAAGCTACTTTCACATTTTTAGGTGTTTGTTACAGTAGCACCCCACTTTATATACCAAAATACACATGTATTAGCTTGCTTGGATGCTAACAAAATATCACAGATGAGGTGGTTTAAACAACAGATTTGTTTTCTTATAGTTTTGTAGGTTGGGAGTTAAAGATCAAGGATCACCAGGGTTGGTTTCTGGTGAGACGGCTCTTCCCAACTTGTAATCTCATTGTGTCTTCACTTGGTTTCTTCTCTCTACATGCATGGAGTGAGAGCTTTGTGTCTCTCTCTTCTTATAGGAACAGCAGTCATGTCTGATTAAGGCTTCATCCGTATGACCTTGTTTAACCTTACTTGCCTCTTTAAAGGCCCTATCACTGAAGACAGTCACATTGGAGGTTAGGGCTTCAGTATATAAATTTAGAGGAGACACAATTCAGTCCATAACAGGACCTAAGGGGTTCATTTATGAGCGAGAGCTTTACTTAGGTATATAGAAAGATAAAGGTGGACCAGATGTAGGACTGGAATCACAATCTCTTGAATCTAAAGAGAATCTCCAGGAGTCACATCTTAGCACTTGGCTTCAGAAAGTAAATCTAATCCAAAAGAGATGATTGTCTACTTTGTTTTCAATATTTTTGAGTGTAGAGACTCTATGATCACATTAGGTAACCTTTCTAAGTCAGGAACTTCTTGATGCTGAACAAAATCTTCCTTCTTTTCATCCTCCATGGTCATCAAGCAGGATCTGCACATCACACCCTCAAAAGGAACTCATCTCCCTTGATGGACACAGTAGAGGATGGCATGGAAGGGGAGGAGAGCTACATTTCCGTTTCCCATTCTAAAGAAACCACAGCAGGAGCTGAGGGAAGGGGATAGTCACAGAGATTAGATCATCTAGAGACTTTTGTCGTCCAAGCACCACTTTTGCCTTAGTAGAAACAGCATTAGATTGGAAGTCAGGAGACCTGAGCTCTGGTCCCAGCTCGACCACTACTGAGTCCCGTACACGTAATGAACTTGACTTCTCTGTGTCTCTGTTTCCTTATATGTAAAATGGCGGTGGTAGGAGTAACTGTGGCTGTTGAACTCAAAAATCTCTGAATACCTTCACCTCTTTCTTTCTAATATTCCACAATTGTCTATTTAATATATGTTTTGAAACTTCTCCGATACAGTCTTACAGGCTCAGTTGTCCAACACTTCAATTATTTTTGAGTTTCGTGTTACCATAACGTTCACTGGCCAAAACTGGAAAGTGTATTTTAATAAAGCTTTGACTAATGCTTAATATAGCAAAAAATATATATAGACATATATCCCTGGGCCTTGAATATTATCATTCTTTTTATGATTTCTCAATATCACATCTCTCTTTTCATGTAATGGAATTTTGGCTGAGAATTTTGTAACCCAAAATAAGGTAGAATATGATATGCCATAAAAGCATGAAGAAACTTGTGGAGGACTCAGTAATGTTGCAACCAGTACAAAAATAAAAGTATTTATTTCTACATAAAGCAAATTAACTGAATAATTGACAGTGCCCTTTTCCCTTATTTTCTATGGAGGAAATGTTTCATTTACAAGGAATGAGATATTTTGCTGCATTTGGGGGAGAAATGAGACAGTATAAATTACGACCAGGACAGTGATCGTAATCTTTTTCTCTATTCACTCTGGGTGCCAGATCCAGCTCCAATTGGGAGGCCTGTCATTTAGAGTGTAGCAGCTCAGAGTGACATATGCATTCCTGAATGTCTGAGATTAAACCTGTTTGATGTGGTACCTGGACCTATAGTGCCTTGAAATTTAATTCTAAAGTTTGCGTACTAAATAATACTACTTTTTAAGAGGGATTGTCTTTGTTTAAAAATAGTAGTTCCCATTAGAAAGCTCTTCAGATGATGTCATTGACTTATATTGCACTGCAATTTGAGAGGATCAGGTTCAAGTCTCAAATTCTCAGACACTGGGTAAGGAGAGGCTAAGAATGTGACAGGGATGATATGCTTGGTCTCCTGGAAAGAGAATTTGTCCATCATGCTTTTCAGCACCTTTAGTTGATGGATTTTAACCCCGTAATATGAGGGGGAAAAATCTACTGACTCCTCAAAGACTGAACATGATAAATGAAAAGAAAATCCTAAGTATTTGACAATGATAATTAGCTGATTCATAAATACACTTGGGGAGTAAGTGTACATTTATCCTCTTTGCATAGGACACATGCAGGAGAGAACTGCATGAAACGGCAAGAGGATTCAGTGGTTGCGTACTCTAAGTCTTGGGGAACGAGTTACCAGTCTTAAACACAGTCGTTCCGAACACAAATTAAGACAGTAGGAAAACAGTGTGATAGAGAGGGCAGAAATTCAAAAAGAACACTTCGGAAAGCTTGACAGGAGAAGCTACCAATTTCTTATTTTTATCTTCATGAAGGAGAATTCCTAGCAGGGGCTCCACATTCCTCAGGCCCAGACATGATTAAACACCATACCTTTTAAAATGTTTTACTATTCCAAGCTGAGGAATATATAAATAACCCCTTTCCAGCTACCACTCCTCAGCCTGGAATTTAAGCCGAGTGCCTTCTGGGCTTCAGTCTGCTCTGACCAGACTCCACGTAAGAACAACAAGAAAAGCTGCCTGTGAGCAGCCTGGCTGTCTGGATGCAGGAGAAATGAAGTGGACATTGAACGGCCTATGGCGGTTGGGGGGAGGAGCCACCAGCAACATGGAGTCCATGTTTTGTTCTTGCCTTGGCTGTTTTAAGGAGGAAGAAGTTGTAGTCATGTAGTAAATGGAACGAAGTTTGAACCAACTCAAATATAGGACAAAGTTCTAAAAGCCTTCGGAGTGGCTGGTATTGATAAGTACGTGGGCTTTTCTGAGCAACCAGATGGGAATGCTTGTGAGGGCGCTGCAGTTGGAGTGGTCCAGACTTCACATCTAAAATAATAATCCCCGAGCCGAGCTGCGATCTGTACAGAGTTCACAGGCCAAGGGGCCCTGATTGGAGAGGCAGGGCTGGGACCTGTCTTGCCTGATCCAGCCCTGACCTGCCTCTCTAGTCTTGTCTCCCACTACTACCCTGCACACCAGTCAAACTGAATGCTCTTTTTACCAAAAAAAAAAAGAAAAAAGAAAAAAAAAGAAAAAGGCATCTAGATTGCTACTTCTGTGCTTTTTCTCACACTGTGAAGGTGAATGCTTGTGCTCGCGCGCTCTCTCTCTCTCTCTCTCTCTCTCTCTCTCTTTCTTTCATATTTAGGTATTGCTCACCCCTCAAATCCCAGTTCAAGTGCTACTCCTTCCCAAAACAATTTCCCTGTAAATCATGAACCAATATTTTTTAAACTACCGTCCTGATACTGTCTGCCTAGGAATGAAATGGCCAGTTTCTGAGCCCCGACACCAGACTCGCAGAATACAAATTTTGAGCAGTGAAGCTAGGAACCTGGACTTTTACAAGTCCCCCAGGTCAGTCCAATGCTTGCTAAAGTTTGAGAACATCTTCTTCCGTCTCATGTCACACTCCTATAGTAGTTACTTCTATCGATATCTTTCTCCATGCTCCTCAAACTTTAGTGTGTGTCAGAATCTCATGGAAATTCAATAGAAAATACAGAGGCCCAGCCTTGAGAAAAAGAGCCTTTGTATTTTCATCAAGCTCCCCTAGGTGATTCTGATTCACACTAAAACTGAAGCATCATGGCCTTTCATTGTTTGTTTTTATTTTCTGAACTACAGTCTGAGTCCTCAATTGAGTTACAAGGATTTCCAGGGTGAAGACACAACTATACCCTCCTGGATGGTCAGTGCAGAATGCCCTAGACATACTTGCCGGTCAACAAACAGAATGGTTTTGACAGTAATGTGACTAGTGAAGATGGAGACAACCGTTTGATACTATTTGCTTCACTTTATGCCCTTAGGTTTCTGAAATTTCCAATTGTCTTTTGTGCCCTACACTATATCCGTTACTAAGTCTTCTACAGGGCCACTTTCATGGACAAGCACCCTGGGCAGTTGCCCAGGGCCCTGTGCTAAGTAAGAAGAGTCCTACACTTGGTTTAATGCTGTCCTGTCATGTAATTGAAATTATTTGTAGTATTTTTTTTTCAACAATAACTCACACTTTCATTTTGCACTGTGTCTGGCAAATTAGGTAGCCAGTCCTGGTCTCACAGACTCATTTATTTCAGATATGTTCTTTTCTCTATATTCTGCCTGCATCCACTCTGGCTTGTTGTTATATCAGGTGACCACATCATTCGTTTCCTTTTCTCTAATCGCACCTCTCTGCAGTGTACTCAGCATCTCAAATAGTTGCCCTAAAACAAATGATCAATTTTCATGTGATATGAAAAGTAATGGGACATGGGTAGTGGGACTGTAAGTTAAGACAGTCTCACTTCTCTGTAGACAACTGGCAATGTGTATAAAAATTTTAAGTTCATATACTGTCATGGACTAAAAGTTCGCATGCCCCCAAAATTTATGTGTTGAAACCCTACCCCACAATGTGACGGTGTTAGGAGGTGGAACCCTTCAGAGATAATTAGAATTAGATGAGATCATGGGAGTATAGCTTTCACTAATGAAATTAATGCCCTTATAAGAGTCACAGGAAAGTTTGCCTCCTGTCTCTGCTCTCTATGAAGTGAGGATACAAGAGGTCAGCTCTCTACAACCTAGAAGAGGGTGCTCAGCAGAAACAGACCATGCTGGCATCCTGATCTCCGACTGCCAGTCTCCAGTACTCTAAGAAATGAATTTCTATTGTTTAGAAGCCACCTCGCCCAAAGAGACTGAGACACGTTCTCCGTGAGCCAGCAATTCCATCTCTAGGAATTCATTCCTACAGAAGAAAATTGCTTAAGGCTACACATACAAAGATGTTCCCTGCATTGTGTATAATAGCAAAAGACTACAAGCAAATTAAAATGTTTATGTTTATATTTATATATATGAATAATGCCAAAGGATATAAAGAAAAAAGTGATTCTTCATCCAACCCCAGTCCTCATTCCAGTCCCTTTCCTCAGATGCCATAGCTATTCCAAGTTTTCTACATGGTCTTCTAGAAGTGTGGCCACTTGTGAGTATTATTTTTTTAATCACAAAACTAAATTAAAAATTTAAAACATACTAAGGCTTGATTCAAGCCTCTTTGAGTAGGCTGAAAAATAGACCAGCCCCCCACCCCCAAATATATATAATCCCTAGAACCTGTGAATGTTAACTTCTGTGAAAACAGGATCATTGCAGATGTGATTAAATAAGGATCTTGAGATGGGCCAATTATCCTGGATTATCTTAGGGCCGGTGTGGGTGCTGAATGCAATCACATGTATTCCTGTAAGACAGAAGCAGAGGGACATGTGAACACACACACGAAGGAGGGGATGTGCAGATGGAATGGAGAGACTTGAAAGTGTTGGATTTGAAGATCACAGTGATGCAGCCACAAGCCAAGGAATGTGAGCAGCCACCAGAGCTGGAAGAGGCAAGGAACTGATTCTTTCCTAGAGCCTCCCAAGGGTGTGTGGCTCTGGTGACAGCTTGATTTTGCCCATTGGTACTGATTTCAGTACCTGGCCTCTGGAACTGTGAGAGAATAAATTTCTTGTTTTAAGCTACTAAGTTTGTGGTAATTTGCTATAGAACCACAAAAAATTAATGTAGCTCTTAATTAATTGAATGAGATACAAACATTGTTTAGTATAAGTAATGTAGAAATTGAAAGAAGAATAACCACCAGAGTGGCAAGGTCATTGGAACAGAGAAGCCAATTACAATATTTGCAGTAAAGGGGCCATAGTAAGGAATTGCACTTACAAAAATAAAGAAGAAAACAGTGTCCAAGAGCCACCTTGAATAAAAAGTTGAAAGAGCATGCAACAGAAGACATTCAGGTGCATAAAACATACAAATTAGGAAAGATGATATTTTTAATAAATGAGGCTGTATATTCATTCAGAAAAATATGAACTTTGACCCCTACTTCATACCATAGACAAAATATCAATTCTCTATAGATTGCAGATTTTAACATGAAAGGTAAAGCAATATGAATTTTGGAGAAAAATAGAGAACATATTTGTGACCTTGCAGTAGGCCAAGCTTTTTAAAACAGGTCACAAAAAGTGATAATCAAAAAAGAACAAATGATAATAAAAAGACCAAAAATGGAGCAAAAAGAACTTTACATAGTAGAAGATATTCACAATGCATATGACAAAAGACTCACACTGTGAATATAAAAAGAACCATATTAATAAATAAGAAATGGGCAAAATACCTAGACACTTCACAAAAGAAGACAGATATCTAAAAGGCAAAAAAGCAAATAAAAAGGTGTTCATCTTCATTAGTCATCCTGAAATGTAGATTTTAACCATCATGAGTTATTATACAATGACAGAATGGCTAACAAGTAAATAAGAGAATTTTTCAAGTATTTTTGAGGATGTAGAGAAACTGGAACTTTTATACACTACTGGTTAAAATATAAACTGAGAGAAACACTTTACAAACTATTAGGATTTTTCAGTATCTTCTAAAACTGAATATATGCATAGTCTTTTACCTACCATACCACTCTCAAAACAGAACAGAAGTGCATGCATATGTTCATCAGGAAAGATCTACTAGACTGTCCATGGTTGTATTCATAATAGCCCCAAATGGAAATTATCCAAATGCCCATCAATCATAGAATGGATAAATATTTGTGGTATAGCCACCCATTGGAATACTATACACCAATGACAATGCATGATATACTACTAAACTGCTAAAATATCTATTTTTATTTTATATCTCTTGGCATTATTTGAATTTTGGTTTTCTTTACTACATTTATTACTTTTTCTATCACAAAATTAAATAAAAATTTTTAAATGTATCAGGGCTTGATTGTTCTCAAAAACACAAAAGAAGCCTGACATTAAAGAATATATACTGTGTGATTTCATTTTTATAAAATGGGAACTAAGAGCCAAATCTACATGCTGTGGAAAGACTAGACAGTGGTTACCCTGGAGGGAAGAGTAGCTGAGGGCACACGAGAAGGGTTCTGGGGGAGGTGGCAATGACTTGTTCCTTTATCTGGATACTGATTACGAAGTGTGTTCGGTATGTGAAAATTTAAGCTGTACACTTATATGTGTAATTCTCTGTTCACATTAAAAATTTTTGAAAGACCCACAAATCAGATAAAGCAGGGGTGTCCAAACTTTTTAGCTTCCCTGGGCCACACTGGAAGAATTGTCTTGAGCTACACATAAAATACACTAACACTAAGGACAGCTGATGAGCTAATAAATAAATAAAAAGATCAATGCATAATTTTTGTAATGTTTTAAGAAAGTTTACGAGTTTGTGTTGGACAACATTCAAAGCCGTCCTGGGCCACGGGGCCACAGGTTGGACAAGCTTGAGATAAAGGATACATACGTGAATGTAAGAATGCATGTATGCATTCCTACCTACCACACATGCACAGAACACTGCTCTTACGGAGGGCTTAATAAGCTTAACAAAAACATTTTAAAGCTGAGCACTGAAATTCCTATGTCCTTTGTGCTGACTTGCCCTTTCTCATAATTTTATTTGAAGTCACACGAAGTTTGGTATTTAGGCATTTCAGCACATTTCTCTTCTCCCAGTAGAGGGGAAAAAAAGAAATGTCACATGAAGACATATATCTCAGACACAATTCTGCAAAAGGTTCTTAATCATCCTGCTTTTATCTCTAAGCCAGTCTTCTGGACTTAGAGGACTTATTTTTAGATAGCTGTGCCATTGGCCACTCCTACCCTTTCCCTGCCAGGACATTTACATTTCCCTCTTCTGGACATTTACATTTTCAGTGGTCCCTGAAGAATTATAATGATGTTGGGAATGAGCCCATGCGGAAAGCACAACCAAGGAATAGACAAAGACTGATGCTTGCAATGGAATATTTAAAAACCAAAGAAATGGCCATTTAACTTAAAACTGAGGCTTCAAAAATTTGAAATGAGCTATGAAACTTTCATGTCCAGGTTACTGGGCCAAATTATAATTCTAACTCATAAGCAATATTAACCCCAAAATTAAAGAAATAGAGCAAGGTTGGAATATGCAGAACGAAATTCTAGAAACAGGAGTTCCCTGGTGGTGTAGTGGCTAGACTTCAGTGCTGTCAGCACTACATCCTGGGTTCGATTCCCAGCCAGGGAACTACTGACATTAAAAAAAAAAAAAAAAAAAGTCTAGAACCAGTGACTCAAATACCACCTGGATATTCTCTGTCCATCTCATCTCTGCTTCTGTTTTTGTTAGTCGGTCTCTCTCTCTCTCTCTCAACTACTTTTTTGAGATATCATTCACATATCATATAAATGACGCATGCAAAGTGTACAATTCAGTGACTTTTAGTATGTTTGTGGAGTTGCATGTCCATATCATAATCAATTTTAGGATATGTTTATTATCCCAAAAATAAACCTTGTACCCATTAGCCATCATCCCTAGCTCTGGACAGTCACTAGTCTACTTTCAGTCTTAATGAACTTTTGCGTTTTCTAGACATTTCATATAAATAGAATCATAGAATATATGGTTCTTTGTGACTGGTTTCTTTCATTTAGTGTAATGTTGTCAAGGTTTGTCCATGCTGTAGCATGTATCAGTACTTCTTTCATTGTTATGGCTGACTAACATTTTATTTTATGGAGATACCAAATTTTATTTATCCATTCATCAGTTGACAGACATTTGGGTTGTTTGTACGTTGGGCTATTATGAATAATACTAGCAGTGCTCTCTTAAACCAGTTTCTCCAGCTATTAGAGACCTGTCCATTATCAGTTCTGTCTTTATGCCTGGTCCCTAATAATTTCACAACCAAAGAGGAGCAGAATCTTCCCTACAGATTATAGATTTTCAAAAAAAAAAGCAGAAAAGACATATGATTGTCCTGACTTAGTATAACTTTCAACCACTCTATAGGGCCAGGGAGATGGAGGCATCTAATGAGTAAGATGGCCACTCCATTTTCAGATCGCTTGGCTAGGGCAGGTGAATGAAATGTTTCATAAAAGGGGTCAGGTAGCATAGACATGTATAGTGTGGGAACTTTAGTAGGCAGCCTGTCCCCTTTCTGTCTGCTTGATCTCTTTCTACAACTTCACTCAACCTTAGGCATGTGAAGAGAGGAACTTGATACCTTTAGATGTGAAACCATGAAGTTATCAGCTCTACAGTTCTTCGGAAGGCCCTGGAGGTCCTCAACAGCAAACTCACAAGGGCTGGGTCCAAATTCAAAAGCGAGGAAATGAGACAATATGAAGGAAATCCAACCAGTTAGTCAGTTGTCAGGCATTTACGTACCTGCAGTGAGTTAGACACCGTGCTGGGTAGCAAAGCTCAATGACATACCAAGTGATTTGGGGACTGCAGTCATCTTCCTCTAAGCCTTTCTTTTCTCTTTTACTCTTTATTCCTCCCCCCCCCCCTTTTTTTTAACTCATGGTAGCCGGTAAGTATGTAGGCTCATTATACTTTAGGGTATCAGATTTTTAGATCTGTTCCATTGTCAGTCACCCAGGCTTGCTCTGTTCTACGATACCAAAATGCAACACGTTCTTCAAGACTAAGCTTTTGACTAAAGAGAGAGTACAAAGAACTCAGAAATTTGAAACAACTCCACGCTGAAAAACCATGCAAAGTTTACCAGCATGGGGGATTTTTGTTTTTGGCTTTTGTTTTTGTTTTTAGCAAAGACGAAGATTGAACCTAGTAAGGAGGAAATGCAGAAGGATGAGCCCCTTGAAGGACACGGGCCTATCTCCATTCTGCTGCATTTCCTTTTCCTTGAGGCTCTGTCACCATGTCTATCACTGTGCTGAGAACTTCTCAGTCCCCTTTAAAAGCCTGGTTAAACTCAAATAAAACCCTTAAGAAAGCGGAGACAGACCAGAGTTGCCAAACACTATTAGGAAACACCATGAAAATAAGTAAAATTAGCAGAAATAACATTGGTTCAATAACATTGATGCTGAAAAAGCTACTTAGGCGCTTTTAACCTCTTTCTCCTCTTCTAGAAAATGAAATTAATAGTACCTATCTCATAGGCTTATACCGAGGGTTAAATAAGATTTATTCACTCAACAAATACAAGATATACTGAGTGCCTTTTAGGTATCAGACACTCTTTTAGATCAAACAGTTACTCACACTCACACACACACACACACACACACTCACACACAAAATTATACCCTCATGGAACTTATATTCCAGTAGGGGAGGACAAATGATAAGCAAATCAATAAATAAAAGATACGGGCTCTATGCATTTTATATAATGCGATAATATATGCCTAGCCATGTCTAAAAAGAAAAAATACATAAAATTACCATCTGAAAGCCACCTGCAATTTGTACCTGTTGCTCAAGAATGTACTTTCCGAGCAAGCTGACTCTTTTGTCTGAGAAAGCATTTCAAAGGCAATTTAGCCATCCAAAGGGAAGGCCAAATTCCAATTTACCATCAATTCTGGAGGCAAAACTATTCTGGAGAATGAGGAGCTAGACTTCAATGCATAATAATTTAAAAGGCTGGGATGGTGAGACAGGTTGAAAGAAGTTTGGCCTAAGGTGAGTGAGTACAGAGTCAGAGGTGAGGAAGTGGGCTGGCCCTCACTGCTTTCTGTGAGGAAACTTGGTTGACAATGTCCAGGATTTGGAATATCTGGTATGTGGTCTGAATTTTCCATCTTGGAATTGTAATTGCCTTATAGTATTCTCAAGCTATTTGTAAAGTTGTGTTCTACACTAAAACTAGGTTGTAGTTGTGCTTTCTGGGCTGAGGGGGAGAGTTCTTGTGCCCACTTGGAGTGCCTCAGGGTGGAGAGAAGACAAGAGGGGTTGATGGAAGGCAAGAAGCACGTAGAGAAATACCTAGAGGACAAGTCCAGGATGAGAGGTGATAAAGCCAGCTTAAATGACGGAGGGTGCATTTTCTGGCATGTCTCAGAACGAATAAGAAAAAGGAATCTTGTGAAGATAGGATCATTTGGGATGAAGCCTCAGGTTTCATTCATTGAGTGTTCAGAGGAAGGCCCAAAGGCAGAAGAATGTGGAAGCTTTTCAGCACGTATGTAACATTCTGGACACATAGTAGACACTCCAAATGCACATTTGTTTCTCCTTTATTTTCATATTAAAATGATAGGGAAAAAAATCAAAGATATGAGAATCTGTTCACCCAAGAGAGTGTATTTTGTGGAGCTGCCAGAGTTAATTTGCCTACAAGACAATATTGATCCAAAATGCTCATACACCTTTTCAAAGCTCCTTGCTTCCCAGTTTCTGGCCTATTTAACAGATTCCCCTATTTCTTTTTGTTACATAAGAGTTGGTGCCCAGAAGGCCTGTCTTCATTCCTATTGAGACTTAATAGAATTGTCACTGGACTAACAACTTCACGACCTCAGCCCAGTCCCTGTAGCTGGTCGTAAACGTCTTCCCCCTACATAATTGAGAGAAGTATGGTGTTTGATGACAAGCATGGTCTCATCTCTAAGAACAGTCTTGTTCCCTCGGTACAAGGTGGCCTGTACACAGGACCTCCATTCAAAGAATACTTCAGTAGACACACCATATAGCTAAGTTGCCCAAAACACTGTTATCAGGATGGTTGTTCTGCTTTGGTGTAGTGATAATTAGAGTTTCTTTCCTGGTGCCTCTTGCTCTTTATTCTCCATTCCAGTGTTTCTCATGAAAGCAGCATGTAGTTTGTTTTTCTCTTCTCTGCAGTATCTCTGTTTCTGACCCCTTTTCTTGAGAGTTACTATTTACAGGTAAGCTTGGAGATAGTTTGTTTGAAGCTTCACAATTTCATCTGTTCAGCCTCATCATGAGTCATGCTGGAAAGATCTTGAAGCTGAACCTTTTGTAGGCTAGTAAATAGCTTGTGGTTACTTTAATTTAGTTTATAGCTTTTTTCCAAGGCCGGTCTGCAGTGGAAGACTTGGTTCTTCCCTTAAGTGACAGCAGTAAGCCATTCTTAAGTAAAAGGAACACATATTTAAATTTATGATAGCCGAGCTTGGCTGCAACAGCCACATTCTTGTTCTACTTTGAGCTTGGCAGGCCACTCTAATATTTCTGCTTGGCTTGTAGATGAGAGATCACTTTTATTTTCCTTTGTTGGGATCTTTATAAGCTCAAGAATATATTTTTCATTTTTTAGACTTTTATAAAACAAACAATGATTATGTGAACAGTTAAGCTTTGCCCAGACTGACAAACCAGTAAAGACAGTGTATTTACAGTATGTTTCTGTCTTACTGCCGTGATACTGTGCTACGTGGCCAGCCACTTTCTTTTAAAAAAGGTGGGTTTACCATCAGATCCCGATAACACATTACTCTATTCTATCAAAACTACCTGTTCAATTTAGCAACATCTTTAAGTCTCAGTTTTTCATTTCTGCAAATTGGGAAAATAATAAGACCTACCCCATAGGGATAGTGTGACAATTAATGGTTCACAAGTAAGTGCCTAGCATAAATCCTGGCACATAGTTGCAGAATAATAAATGTTTTTGTTTTTAACATCCATAAATAGATTTCAGGTTGTTAAATATTTTTAGGAAATGGGTCCCTTTGAATATGTGATTTAAAACTTTGACATTTTCTCCTGAAAAAGATACACATACACAAAGTTTTTGCACATAATTTTAGAGAAACCATGGAAGCCTTGAAACAATTCTTTCATCTCAGTTTAGGATGCCCCAGTATAGAGTGCATCTTCACCTCCAAAAAGAGTATATAACTTTTGAGGGTTGAAACCATGTCTTCCAATTTTTATACTCCTCATAGCACCTATAATGATGCCTATTACTTGGAAAAACTCCATAAATATTTGAAGATTTGTTGATGCTAAGTTTTAATTCCCCATTGGATGCTGGAACTAAGCACTAAAAATTTGGACTTAATTCATATTATTAATGGAGGAAAATAAGAATTTTTCTTTCATGCTCTTTGGAGGACTTGCTTTAGGACTACTTCTGCCCAGACCATGAGTTATTAATTCCAAATGGGACTTTCAGTTTCCAAAGCTCTGTGGCCAAGTCTAAGGAAGGACATTCGGGCCCCTAAGCCAAGTCACACTAGCTGGGAAGAAAGCATGTTCTCAGTCAGCACCTACACCAAAAGTTCCTCACGTCTGTGCTGACGACTCAATGTCGTGGTGGTTTATAGCAATAGCAAACAATAGGTCAAGTTTGCAGCATGTCAACTGAGAGTAAGCCTAACGTTTGCTAAATGGGTTGGACCTGCAATGTCCAACCTTTTGGCTTCCCTGGGCCACACTGGGAATACCTGAAATACACTGACACTAATGATAGCTGATGAGCTTAAAAAAAAAAAAAAGAAAGAAAAGAAAAGAAGAAGAAGAAGAAAGAAAAAGAAAAAGAAAGTCACAAAAAAGATCTCACAATGTTTTAAGAATTTGTGTTGGGGCACATTGAAAGCCATCCTGGGCCGCAGGTTGGGGCTAGACATTGAGCCAAAATTTAATAAGAACCCTGGCAAAAATTAACTAATATTACTGAATACCTTTGTTAATGTTGATACACTATAAACACATGTCCTTTTATCCAAAAGAATTGATAAAAGGGATGTTTCTCAAGGTGCAAATGTAGTCACATGACCTGACTTACACTTTACATTCCTCCCTCCCTCTTGCTTATCGTCTCAGGACTTAGTTGCCTCTCTTCCCCTCCACTCAACTCCTTTTACTAGGTGTAGCACATTTATGGGGAAGCAGATACTGACTGCAAATAGCATATTATTTTTAGTTCTGTTATTAAAATTGGTTTTATCTTCCTTGAAGTCATCAATTAATTGTGCATTCTAACACTTAATGCTAACTGAAAATGCAGTAATGAGAGCTAAAGAAAACAAAAGAAAAAGTAAAGTCTGGTTTTATAGATCCTGTTAGAATGAAAGCCCAGACTTCAAATTTCTTGTTCCCTTTTCTTTTCCCAACATGTGCATGACAGATTCTAAGCAGGTGCTTTTTTCTGAGCCTTCATGTTCTTCAAACTAAATGACCCTGGCACCTTGTGCAAAGGAATGCAAACTGGGCTGGGGAGCAAGCGTTGACTTGTTTAGAACACGGCTGAGAGCATTAGGATGGGAGATGTGAAGAGTTATGAGCAGATTTTGCTAATTTTGACATTCTGTTTTGCATGATCTCTAGCTTAGGGGGAAAAAAGTGTAAAGTCATGTCTTATGGGCTTGCACAGCAAGGGGGTAATAACTAGCTAGCGGACTCTCCGCACAGACTCCTTACAATGACCTTACAACACAGAAGTTAATACAAGGCAAACCTCTAGTCCTCTACAGGATGTCATGTGCTCATGCACTGTCTCTCACACACACACACACACACACACGCAAACACATGCAGGTACACATACACACAGGCACACACAGAGTTCACTACATGACATAGAGCTTCTACATATGCAGTGTATATGAAAATATACTTTAAATAAAAAAATAAAATTCTTGAGACCCCAGGCTTGGTCTCTGTACTCCTACCAATAAGCTAATTCCCTCTATCCTAGCTCTTGTCTGTGAGCAGAAATCAAGAAGCCCCTCAGGCTCTGACTTCCTTCGTGGCCATCAGGAGAGTTCAGGCACCATCCATTGGCCTACATCTTTCTTCCCAGGCCCCTTGTGCTTGTCCTTTCTGCTCAGTGCTGGCAAGAACCCCAGTGTTTCTCCAGTTTGTCTTCTTCCTCCTGACTTGTAGTAACCCCTGGGGCCTGCTCTAGTCATCAGTGAGTTAAACTTTTAGCCTTCTTATCCACCCCCACCCCTTAATAATCTTGCTAATATGTAACTTACCTTTGGAGAGAGAGATAAGAAGACCCAATCAGTAAGAATTTGTGTTTAGAACAAAGCTTTGACTTAATAACTAGAACCAGGAACAAGTTAGATGAAATGAAATTTGACTTGGACCAAAGTCTGGAACCCCTATTGGGGCAAAGTAGGTGGGTTTATGTGGTGGATTCAGGGTACTGAGTGAGGAAATCAACCCTGCTCTGACTCCCATTAAGAGAGCCGGACTCTCCACTTTGCATTCCTTGAATAGCTCTAACAAGCAACCTGGAGCTTGGCCAGAAGCCAGCAAGACCTGGAGCACCCAGCAAATCAAGATACCATTTGTTCCTGGTTCCTGGTATCTCCAAGTTTCTGAATATAAACTTCCCTCCTTCAAAACAATGAGAATTGAATGATCTAATTTGATTGTTCAGACATTTAATACTTTAAGAGGCCATGGCAGTTTTGGTTTTTAATATTCCTCCGTGGTGATACAATTTTACCCTTTGAGGGTGGTTCTAAAGGCAACCAAAGTCATTTGGACTTAAATCTGAAAACTGCAATTAGTAATCAAGTTGGTTATCTGTAGCCAAAATGACCCCTGGTATTCACGCCCTTGTGTAATCCCTAACCCTTGTCTGGGGTGGACTCACTTCCAAGGAATAGAATACAGCTCACTCCCAAGATTAGGTTCCAAAAAGTGTTTGTCTTCCAGCTTGCTCCTCCTTATTTGCTCCCTGAGAGAAGGCCCTGCCATCCTAAGAGCTGTCCTGTGAAAGACAAGGAACTCATGTCCTCAGCCAGCAGCCAGAAAAGACCAGAGGTCTGCTAAAAGCCACTGAGAGCTTGGAGCAGAGCTTCCCCCATTCAACCCTTGAGCCATCCGTAGCCCCAGCCAGCACCACGATGACAGTTTTGTGAGAGACCTTGGGCCACGGGACACACAAACACAGCACACAGATTCCATACCCAGGAAAATTGTGAGATAACTAGTGTTTTTTGGCTTTAAGCTGCTATATTTAGAGGGGCAATGTGTTACACAGCAATAGATAACTCATACAGAGTTGTTGGGGTTAAACAAGGATGTGTCTGTTGCGCAAGGAGAATAATTTTCTGTTGAACCTCAGGACTGAGCACTTCTAATTAACACTCATCATGTCACAACACGCATATTATCTAAGGAAGCATCTTTTCTTCGGGGTACAGTTCTGGTACCCACCCACTTCTCCTACCTGCCTCAGGCCTCCCAGATGGATGTGTGACCTTTTCACTGTTTGTGTCTCTATTTGACCTTGTGTTTAGGGTGTGGACCAGCATAACACAGCTATCTCCAAGGTAGATCTAAGTAGAAGGCTACTGAGTAGGGTACTTAGGGGGTGTCTCTTTGATTCTTCTATATTTCTCCCTCCCCTCCTCCTCAAATTACCACCCTGCCCTCCTACCCTGGTGAGGATGGGGAAGCAAGGTTTAAGCAAGCCTTCGGGTACCAAAGAGTAGTTCTGTCAAAGTAATAAGCACGTCAGTTCTGGGTGAGTGGTGGAGAACTGAGTTCTGGTGATGGTGAGGTTGCAGGGCAGCAGCTGCTCCCCAATATCTGAGCAAACACCACCAGCCTGCCCCTTACCATCTCACACCTTACGGCCAAACTGTCCCATAGTCTACCTTCTCCTGAACTCCAGTAGGGAAAACACGTCCTTCTAAATGCTCGCGAGGAACATCCTTACATAGTTAGCCTTCTTTCCCGTGCCTCTTGGCAAGATGCTGTGAGGTACGTGGCACTCTCTGGTGGCTGGAGGGACAGGGAAAATGAAGAGTGAGGTAGAGGAAAAACTAGAAAGCATTGGAGAGAAGAGATAAAAAAGAGACGAAAGAGCCAGATGAGTAAGGAATAGCCACTCACCTGCCCTGCCCCTGGGTTACCATGGTTTCTCAAGAGTCCTGCTGAAGGGCTGGCAGACTCGAGTCTGATTTGCTTGTCACTCCATTTGGTATTTCACATTGTATCATTTAGTCCAGAGAGTTGAAACTGCTCACAAATGTGATTACAATGTGTCTCCATTTCTACTTTTGTGATCCAGCTCCTCCACAGAATTCTGAGTGGCCTACTTTTAGGTGTCTCTGCTTTTTTTGAGTGGGGAAAATAAAGACTTCCTTAAAATCTGAGTCAGTGTTCTATCAGCTCAAGAAAACACTGTTTTAAAACAACAGACTCTAAGCTCACGGTAATCCCCCTGGCCCAGGGGCAGGTTCTAACTTTCTATCTCAAATTTCAGATATATTGCTGATTTTCTAATAATATAAATGGGCTTCTGGGCTCAAGATTTTATGGGAAATCTTTGGGGTTTGTGTTCTTATTTATGATAGTTTAATAGCTCATATAGAAAAAAAGTGCATAAAAATCTTTCGGTGTGAATTTGTTTGCCTGATTTAAAGATGACATCTTCAACTATCTCTTCCTTTGGATACCGCCAGCACACATCTCATCCAGAACCTTCTTTTTGCATACAGGCATCAGGGGCATGAGAAGTGTTTGCTGAACTGCCACACAGCCCCAAGGACAGGTGGGCTGAGGGAGGCAGTGCTCCAAGAAGTCAGAAGACCTCCGGGGCCCCTGACACAGAGGGTTCTGCTTCTTCCTGGCCCCAGGGAGTATGTGGTTGTTTGCAAGGGGAATTAGGAAAGTGCTGTCTGCCAGTTTCTCTCCCTGTGGCAACAAACTAAATTCTAAATACAGAGGAAGCTTCTCCACTATTACATCCTTCTCTTTTGTCATCACTCTCTTGAATCGGCAATTCCATGTCTATGAGATGTGTTTAAGGTTTGCTTTGAATGTGTGAATGTGTGAAGAGGAGATAGATTTTGAGAACCCAGTGTATGTGTTACAGGGTGGCTCAGGTGTCTCTGCCTGGAGGATACTTATCAGCCTACTAGAAAGGGATAGAGGTAGCATCTTGGATACCGGCATCAGGCCCAGCAGAGGTTTATTGGCAAAGGTCCTTCAAATACCATCATCTTCCTACGCCTGTGGCTTCAGCAGTGCTGCCTGTCTGGTTCCCTGCAGGATGATGCCTGCACAGCCCCCTACCATGGGCTTTCAGAGGGAGCACACAAGTGAGGGTGCTCAGCTGTAATTCCCCTCACCTAGAAAGCATAATGTTGGTAGGTTAGGATGATGTCATTAGAAGATTGACATTGAATCTGCTACCACCTATATTTAAAAAAAAAATACTTAGCTATTTTATTTACTTCAAAAGTAAGTTAAATAAACCAGTTACACATGTATTTCCCAGTTGCCTGCCACACATGCCATCAGATGACAGACTGTGCACGGTATCGTAGCGAGCGCGTGGGCTCTGGTCCTCTACTGTGTAACTTGGTCAAGTTGCCTATCCTCTGAACACTGGTTTCTTTTACAAAAGGAGGATATAATTCATGGTTCCTGAGGCTGTTAGGGTTTCAAGATGCCCTAACACATGTAAAGTTTTGGCATAATATTAACTGTTAGGAAAGCAATAGTATGAATAGTTCAGTTGTGGCACAAATGGTGAGTGGTCCGTACGTGGCTAAAGACTATAGAGTGTTGCCCACACCATCTATCTACATTTATGACGGCCTCCAGGTAGCCTGAGATCAAGCACATGTGTTTAGCCTACAAGTTCATCAACCAGAGCCCACAGGCCAAACTCAGCCCACTTGTTTTTGCAAAACTCACTAGCATGCATATTGTCTATGGCTGCTTTCAAGCTACAATAGACAAGTTGAGTACTTGTGGCAAGAGATTGTATGACCTCCAAAACCTAACATCCTTACTCTCTGATCCTTCATAGAAGTTTGCCGACCATTGTTCTAGCCTGCTACAAGGCATTGGCGATACCCCAGCAGAGCCTGTGTTGATAAAGTTTTCACACAGGACCAACTGCGTAACTCTTGGGGCCTGTTGCAACATGAAAATACAGGCCACCTTGTTCAAACATTATTTTGAATTTCAAGACAGCAATGGCACCTCATGCAATCAAGCTCAGAGACTTCCTGAGTGTGGGACCCTGTGCTACTGCAGAGGTGACACTCCATGAAGCCAGCCCTGCCTTTATGTTCTCTAGACTTCTCTCCCCAGTATCAGCTCCATTTTTATCTTCATCCCCAAAGGACTTTGGAAGCAAAGCCTAAAACAAAAAAGGGAAGCATTACCCAAGTTATTCCATAAAATAATTGCAGGTCAATGGGGTTTGGCGTTACCTATTAAAGGAACATCTGTCCATCTGAAACACCTTTTCTTCACATGGCACAATGTTTTCCCTCTGTTCTTTGTATTAAATTACTGGCCTGGATTTGCTCTAGTTTTTGAATGTTAATTTGACTAATCACAGTTCTCACCCTATGAATCTTGGTTAGCTGACACAAGGAAAGTTGTTACGTAGAGTCTGACGACTGTTAATGCATTGTTCCTTGAACAAAACAGAAAGTGTTTGGCATTTTTAACCTTATGAAACTAGAAATGTGTCCTAATGGCCCGAACATCAACCCTGAACTTATCAGATGGAAAAATTCAATACAGAGTAAAAACGCCCAAGTTGTCTTATTCTCATCTTTTCTCTAAAATATTACCTCCATCCAGGTCCCTAATGTGTAACCTTTTTAAAATAAAAATAATAGAAATTACATAGGTTTTATGAAAGATTTGTACTTTTAAAGCACTTAAACATTTCTGTCCCATCAACATCAAGATATAAGAAGGATCAGTGTTTCGACATCAGCCAGGAAGTAATTTTGCTTCCTTTCTTTGCTGGTCATATGATAAATGAGAAGCAAGTCATATAATCTCCCTCCCCTTCATGTCATTTGTATTACAATAACATGTGGGATAAGACACAGGAGAATTAAAAAGAAAATAAAACTGAGCAGTTCCTCATTAGACCAGCATCCTTTCCAAACTCATATTTTATCTCTGGGATAAGCAGGGATGACAAAGCCAATGGTGGAGCAAGGAGTGACAGTCTTTTGGGGGCAATCATTCCTAATCCCGTCTTCCCCACAAGGTTTCCAAGGCCAAGAACAAAAACAAGGTCATCTGTATACTAATGAAAAGACGAGACAGAGTCTCTCAGCCCCTCCTCTGTTTTGCACCTCTCTGGGCCCCTACTCTCAGAATTTAGGTTATGTGTTTTTAGCCGCTTGAAGTCAGGGGTTTCTACCTGACTTTTATCAAAGGCCAGTCAAGCATTCATAGGCTTATCTTCACAACTCATTACGACCGTCCAGCTCCCACTCACACATGGCCTACTCTCAGTCAATCAGACCCTTGTAAAGACAGTGACCTTAAGATGCAGAAAGAGCTAGAGAGTGCACCTGAGAGTGACTCCCTTCAGACCAGCAGTGTCCCGGCTGCGTCGGGCCAGAGTGATGTCCTTAAACCTCCTCCCTAAAGCATGGTCTTGGGTGCCTCTCTGCTTCTGGCCTCCTAGAGTCCAGCTCATTGCTCCTCCTCTTTTTTCTTCAGCCTTTCCATCCATTTTGAGAGATCCTTCATATCCTTCTAATCAATATCGTTGAAACTTTATTTCACCAGAATCAGCTGCTGTGTTTTGTAACCAAAGCCCTGAGTGATACAGCTGCTCTTTAAGAAGCTGAGAGGTAGAAGAAAGGAAAGTAGTAGCCCACGAGTTTAAAATGGGATCACACCTCTTTATGGAGTCAAGGACATCAGTGTTGGCACGGCGTCCCATCAAAGTTATCTGCTTCTCTGGCCACTAGAGAGTCCTGGGCTCAGCGTTATGTAGCAAACAGACCTGTCCATCCCTCTGCCAGGTTCTCAAGCCAAACAGTCAGGACTCAGCTGTCGTAAACTAGAGATCGGAGAGAGGGAGGATTTAAGGTGGAAGCGAATTGTCCAATCACACCCTACTGAGCCTTCGCACAGCTTCTTCCTCCACTTCCCATAATGGTCACTGCTGCACACACAATGAACTCAGAATCAGAACAAAAATTTTATTGGGGGAAAAATAATCATTCTCATCTTTTCTTCTTCAGGGTTGGAATATGTAGTAGTTACCAGCAAAGGTTTTAAAAGTAGGTGGCCTGGGTTCAAATTCCAGCTCTGTGATTCACTAGTCCTCTGATTCTCTTTAAGCTCCATTTCTTCACTAGTAAAATAAAAAATAAAAATGGTATCTACCTTATAAATGTTGTGAGAATTAAAAGAGCTCCATGTAAAGCATTCAGAACAGCGATTGGTACTTCATAAGTGCTCATTAAATGTTAGTTGTAGTGGTTGTTATATAATTTCCATCTCTGCACAGTGCTTGGTACCTACTAGCATTTTCCTTGTTGGGGTAGGTTACATGAGTGAGAAAAGTATCAGGTGATTCTGTTCATGTGTAGAGAAAACATACTCTTAATGCCACAATGGAATTTCACTTGATTCAGAAGTCCCAAGTAGAACATAACCAACTGCTCTGAAAGGTGGTGTGGGTAATTATAACTCAGTCTCATTGGCAACACGAAGCGAGGGCTCTTGCAGGGGACATTTCACATGACTGCCTGTGGCCTCTTCGTTCCAAGTGCAGTATAATCTGCCATTTTGGAACCAAGAGATTGCTGATATTTACAACTAGACCTACCTTTTTATTTTTAATGAATCTTAGTGCATTTTGATAAAAGCAAGAGAGGTTTCAGGGAGTGAGGTAGACAATTTCTAGAACTGCTAATTTTGGAGACTGAAATCTGCTTAGTAATCAATCACATGACCTCTGGCAGGGGTACCCTTTTACCGCTACAACCCGTTGACTTAGAAATCAAATTTTATTCCAGTAAGAAATGTAAATTTCCTGGGGCCTTTTGTCATAAGAATAATCCTGTATCACATGACAACCCCATCATTTGGGGAGTGAGGCTTTCCCTCTCCGGAAAATACAGACCAGGGGTCACTGCCCTGAGGTCAGGGAAGCATGTGGCCCTGTGTGGCCCTTGGGAAATGTACATGGGTTTCCTGGCAGATTTCCCCTGTGAGCAAAAGTAGAAATCTACCAAGTAGACAAGGAAGTTAGATTCATGACCCGCAAAGGGGAAGACTTAACCTGACCTGTGTGCATGTGAACAGAATGGTGTCACACAAGTGGAAGGACAGTCAGGAGTGAAAGGCAAGATGGGACTGTGGGGTTAGACTGCCAGGATATGAATCCTGGCTTCAGTATTTACAAGCTGTGTGGCTTCAAGAAAATTAGTTGAATTATCTGTGCTTTAGTTTCCTCATCTATAAAATGGGAATGAAAACGTAGTATGTCTCTCCTAAGGCTGTTATGTGGATTAAATTAGTTAATTTATGTATAGTGATTGGAACAATACCTAACACATAGTAACTATATATTAGTGTTAACTATGATTATCAGTGCTTGCTATTGTTATCATGTTGAAATGCTTTGCCACGTGTAAAGCAAGATACAAATGTAAGGCATTATGCGGCATTGATCAGTGTACTAGTTTGCTAAGGTTACCATGACAAAAGAGTACAGACTGGGCGACTTAAATGACAAAAAATTACTTTCTCGTAGTTCTGAAAGCTAGAAGTCTGAGATCAAGGTGTTAGTAGGATTGATTTCTTCTGAGATCTCTCTCCTTGGCTTATAGAAGGCTCTTGTCTCCTCCCTGTGTCTTCACATGGTCTTTCCTCGTTGTCTGTGTCCTAATCTCCTCTTCCTATAAGGATATCCGTTATATTGGATTGAGCCCACCCTAACAACTTCGTTTAACCTTAAGTACTTCTTTGAAGACCCTATCTCCAAAAACAGTCACATTCTGAGATAGTGGGGGTTAGGACTTCAACATATAATACAAATTTGGTGGGGGGAGGGAGACACAATTAAAGCTATTATAATTGGTTGTCAATTTGGTTAAGCTGGTACTCTGTTTCCCTTATTTAAATGGTCCCTGTTTAGAGTTAGCCAAAGGTACTTTACAGAAGAAAAAACATAGAGCCACACTTTCTGGAGGTCATGGTGATTAGTAAAAGTGACAGACAGATGCAAAACTGCCAGCGAAATCCAACTTATCCTGAATCTGCTGTGCTCCACAGCCCTTTTTCCACATTGCTGACCCTACAGACCAACAGCAACCCCAAGCCATTACCAGATATGAGGCTGAAGACCCATAGACCTTTTTTATTTCCCTCATGATCTCTATTCAGGGGCCGTACAAGGTTGGCTTTGAGATTCACTAGCTGCTAAGTCCTCTGATCTATAACTGTGTTTAATTACAAAGTAAATCCTTTTTCCTATTGCACTCCTAATGGGCCCTGCTTGCATGATTGAACCCTGACTGATATAATAATAATAATAACGTAATGTAGTAATATTATTATTGTTGTTTCTTCTGGACATACTATCACTAAACCTGAAAAGAGCCTATGAATACTCATAAGTATTCATTTTAAATTATGCTAATTATCCCAAGCCTGAGCTCACTAAATAGGACTCTGAACTAGTCACCTCACTTCCATCTCCTTTGGCTCCAATATGTTCCACAAAAGGCAAAATTCCTTGACCTACATTTATGTCATCAAGTGACAGTCAAGGGAAGTTCCCAGATGACAGCTGAGTTGCAGGCCAAGAGAACAGGTTCACATCAGAGCAGAAGGATGGAAGTTTCCCAGAGGGAAGTCTCTGGAGTAGGGAGAATGGATGCAAAGTATGGGAAATATTAAGGCAGTTTACATTGTCTTTGGGTCATTGAGATAAAAAATAGAAAGGGGACAGAGAAAATTAAGCAAAAAAAATTAAAAAGTAATTATTAATTTCAGAGCATACAAAAAATCATATAAGAAGAAAAATACTCAAATTACACTACTATACTCAAAGATGCACTCAAAGGAGACTTTTAGGCACACTGTAATATAAGTCTATGTATATCATATCATGACTATTGATATAACAGGTTGTGAAATAAACTAATGGAAAGAATGAAGTAGGACGTGGCAGGTCAGGAGCCACACTGAAGTGTGTTGAAGGGTTTGCCAAGACAACTCCTTAAAGAAGGCACCCTGTGATGGGGAGCTGAGGACTGGAGAAGAAACTCGAGGGAAGAACCTGGGGAGGTACAGAGCATATCTGTATACTTTGAACTGATCCAAGAGAGAGAAGAGCCAATAGCTGAAGAGGAGATAACGGAAAACTATTTGTGAAGGAAAAGGGAACAGATCTAGAGCTGAGGTGGGGTATCTGGGCTGGGCTGAGAGAAGGGCCACCTCCTTCGTTGTATCAGGTGGGAAGAAAAAAGCAGATCCAGGTGCAAGGAGGTTTGCATGAATGGGTCAAGAAGATGAGGATGTCTTCCTTCTTTTCCCCTCATCTCCACCTTGACTTTCTTAGGTGTACAGTCTCAAAGCATTTTCCTAGCGCTGTCTTCTGTCCCTATGTATTGGGGAGGTCAGTGCAGAATAGAGAAAAAGCTGCTTCAGGAGGAGGTGGTTGTAATCCAAGATGGAGATGAGCAAAAACTTGCTGGAGTCACACAACTAATTAGTGACAAAGCCAGGACTAGAATCAAACTGGCTCCCGGCCTAGTACTCTTTCACTACCAAATTACCATGTCCTATTGAACAGATGGGAGTGATTAAGGTTTAGGACCATTATAAAGACTAACACAACTGGAGTTACATGAAGGAACCAAGTAGATATACAGCAGAGAGATTTAAGCCGCAGTTCACAGGAAGGGGTAATTTTACCCACTGTGAGCCCATGATTAGACCAGGGTGGATTGAACTAAATTGTAAACTTTTAAAAAGTACTGCCTTTGGTGTTCTTTAACCCAGCTGGGCTGGGAGACGCCCTGGCTGCATGAGGTGGCATTCAGAGAGAGAACTTAGGTAAACGTCAGCCAATAATATTTATCAGCTTGAACCAAAATTAACTCTTTTGCTTACATAGATCCTCAGGCAATCTTTGCTCTACTCTATTCAGAAGTCCTTATTAAATGCTTATTAAATATGTTAAAAAGTAGAAAGTGCTTAAAGATAACAGCTATTGTGTCACCACCACACCCGGGTGGGGGGGGGGGGGGCGGAACCTGGCATTTGTAATGTCCATTAGAAGAGGTTCTTTCTTGAAATACTCTTTCCTTAGACTTCTTCATGTCATAATGTGGCTGCTGTTCCATTTGCAACAAATGTCTTGTATTGTTCTGTATTTAAATTTCCAATCTATCTTGGACAGTGATGTTTATTTTGATTAACATTGGGTTATCTGTCATTCCAGTATTATTTTTCCCTCAACATCACTCAATGTGATGGATGTTCAATTATGAATGCTGACATTAGTCAGGCAAGTTGCTCTTGTGATTACATAATTTTGTGTGTGGGAAGTGACAAATTGGTTAATGCCCACTTTTACAAGTCACCATCAGGTTATGTTATAATAACTCACCATCCCCTGTGTAATGAAAATCCTCATAATTCAGTGTTTATAATCAGTAATGATTTCTAAATATTCAACCGTTATTCCCTGTTTCCCCTAAGGTTTAACCCCAGTTTCTTGACCCCCAGCCCAATACTCTTTTATTCCCATGCCCAGGGCAGAGCTTCTGGACCAGGGGAAACCTGGGAGAATTCCAAGAGTTGCCAAGTTGCCCCAGGTAGCAGAGGGAAACTACCCCAACTGCCAATATCCATTCCCTAGTGAGTCCCCAAGTGCCGGAAACAATGCCCGGCTCAGAGTAGATCCTAAGTAAATATCAGACAGATGTATTAAAAGATGGATGAATAAACAGCTGAGAAGCAACATGCTCTTTACTCCCACAGGGAGAATAATCTGGGGCCCAGGGAGCTACATGTTTAAGAGGTGTCCCAGCTCTTGATAACTGGGTGGGTCTCAGGCAAGACAGAGCAAGGAAGAGGATAAGGTGCTAATTGTTTAAGTACCACTGAGACTTAATGTTTGAAAGAAAAATAGTAAAAGTAGATGAGGAATTGGGGGAGAAAGCAACAGTAGCAGGAATAAAGAGAACTTTATAACTAGGAAACCTCCATTTGTCATGTATCTTGGGAAGAAGATAACTATGACACGAAGGTGAATTGGACAAGGAAGGAAATTTGACTGAGATTAGGAGATATTTAACAAATACACAGTGATTGGTTGGCTGGCTAGCTAAACAAGTAAAAAAAAAAGGTGGAAATACAAATTAGATGTAAGACATGTTATGGTAGAATTTCACCTGATTTCTGTGCTCTTGAGGAGAATCTCACATTGGTATGAAGCAAAGAGTTGCCCTTGGGGTCCAATCCCCCACTCCCTGCCATTCACAATCCTGTCCTTCCAATAGACTCATGCTGGCATCCTACTAACCCAGCTACCAAAGAGAACTGCTTTCTCTATCACAGCCTACCCACTTCATAGAAGATTCCAAGAACTAGACTTTTCTTCCTCCCATCAAAAATATTTTCTTGGGTCTTATCCACTCAAGATCCTGAGGATAAATAGTTAAACTGAAAATCCCTCACGACTGGGTCATTTCCATCAGGGGGAAAAAAATCCTGTAATTTTCTCATCTTAAAAGTAATAAATTTATTGACCCCACCTCCCCTTGTAGCTACAGCTCCCACTGCTTCTCATTTCTTTGCTCTTTTTTTACAGCAAGCTCATTAAAATTTTGTGTGTACTTGCCATTTCCAATTTCTTTCCAATTGCTGTGATCTGTTTCATCAGCCATTTGTCTCAACCATTTCACTGTGACTGCTCTTATCAAAGTCACCAGTGACCCCTAAGTTGTTAAATCCAGTGGTTATTTTCAGTCCTTGGTTTACTTAACCCATCACTGTCATTTGACATGGTGGGTTGTTCCCTCCCCCTGGATACACTTCCTTTGGTACACTTCAAGGACACTGCCCTCTCATGACCTCCTTTCTATTCACTGGTCACCCTTTTTTGGACTCCTTAGCTGAGTTCTTCATCAACCTGGCCTTCTGGTTGTAGTGCCCCAGGACTCAGTACTTTGCCCTCTTCTCATCTCTCATCCTATGGTGATTTCTTCCAGCCTCAGAGCTTAAAGGACCAGTTATATGCTAAGGAATTTATATCTCAGACTGACTGCTCTCCTGATCTCCAGTCTGAAAGATCCAACTGCCTCACTGATACCTCCACTCAGATGTCTGAAACTCCAGCTTTTCCCTCCTGTATCTGCTGGTCCCAGTCTCCCCCACATCAAGAAGGGCACCCCCACTCTTCCAAATGCTCAGACTCAAATACTTTAGTGTCACCCCACTGCTTTCATTCTCTCATACCCCACATCAAAACATCAAAAAACTCTTTAGAGTCTGTTTTTCAAAATCTATCCAGATTTAGACTGTTTCACTATCTCCTTCATTACCATCCTGGTCCGAGCCAGCAACATCTCTTACCTGGATTAGAACCTTCTAATGAATTGTCCTGCTCCTGCCCTCATGCACCTATAGTCTATTTTCAAGACAATACTTAGAGGGATCCTTTCAAAAGCAAGTCAGATGATGTCACTCCTCTACTTAGAACCTTCCTATGGTAGCACATTTCAGCTAGAATAAAGTCAGAGCTTTTATGAGGCCTTCACAGCCTACAAAATCCGGCCCTGTTCTCTCTTTTCACTCCTTACTATTCTCATCATTTACTTCCCTAGCCCCTCTGGACTTCCTGCTGTTTCTCAACTATGCCAAGCTCCCACAACCTTAGCACTTGCTGTTCTGCTGCCTTGATGCCTTTTCCCCAGACCTCCCCATGGCTTCCTCCCTCATCTCCTTCAGGGATTTATTCAAATTTCATCTTTTAAGTGAGGACTTCTCTGATCACTTTATTTTAAATCACAATTATCTCCTCTTCTACCATTTCCCATTCTTTTCCTCTGCTCTATTTTTTCCTCCACAGCACTTATTACCATCCTTTTTTATTATTTTTTGGTATACTGTCTGTCCTCCCACATTATTGTGCAAGCTCCATTAGGACAGGAAGTCTTGTCTCTTTTGCTCATTGCATTATCCCCAGCTTCTAAAACAATGACTAGCACATGGCAGACAATCGATGAATACTCACTGAAGCAATAAAAAAGTCATTCTGCACCAATGCATTAATGATTTCTAATATCCTAATAGGAGTAGCCTAGACTCAATTCATCCTCTCACCCACAGTTGTCTAACCAAAAGGAGGAACTCTAATGGAGAGATGTTAGACCACATAGATTGAAGGCCACATGCTTGGCAAAAAGATGCAATCGTCAACTTCACTGATAAATACATTTTAATGGAAATCATAGTCTTGTTGTTTTCTGATCTAATCAGACCACCTTGGGAGCATCATGCTCCCTTTTGAGAGTTATTTTTTCAAGAGGAATATTGTTCAGAGAAAATCAAAGGGGCAGTGGAGGCAATCTCCTCATTAGATAGGAGATTGAACTGGATAACCTCTAAACTTCATCCATCCCTAGAGTTCACGGATCTTTTTCTACTTGGCTCTGTTAGGCAGGGCCAGGGAGGTGGGCTAGTAAAGAAAACCTGCAAAGCAAAATCATTCACCTTTAAATTGCAATTATTTCACTGAGAAAGATAACAGCAAATTAGAATAAAAAAGACAGTGGGTTAAGCACAAAGAGATAAAGTGATTCTTTCTAAGCTTAGTAACAATAGCAGGAAAAAAATTTTTAACTTTTAGACACGCTTCAACTTCCATGTATCTTAGTTCTTTTTGATTCCCACATGCTTGAACCCCATCTTTTTGGGTAGAAGCCAATTAACTTCATTAAAAACAGTCGAGGCCAGAAGCATCCATACTGTGTTCCAAGACTTGGAAATTCCTTCCCTAATGACATAGTAGAAACTCTGTCGCCACAGTTAAGAGCAGGCTAGAGACAATTACTATACTTAAGTCATGCTTTACAGGTTATCATACCCACATCTGCAAGCTATTCCCTTTGTAAAGCATGTGCAGTTATTTGCCACAGAACACTCATTGGAAAGTGCCGGCAACGGCATGAGGACCTGTGCCTGAGACCATTCCACGTGGCTCCAGCGGACACATAACTTTCTTTTCAGCAACTCCACTCCCACCCCTGCTCCCTGGAGCCAGGCTCCTTTTATCGAGACAGGAAATCTACACTTGGGGTGGAATGAAGGGGTGGTAAGGAACAAATCCTCTAACAGCCACCCACCCACTGGCCTGTGAAAGGAGAGAGGCCAGTCCAGAGGGTTGGTCAGCTTGAGAGCTGCCCTCTGAATAATCTCCCTGGCATTTATAAAAGGGAGAAAATGAAAGGATAAGACTTCTGCACAGTACGGTATTTTTCTATCAGAAATCAGAGAACATTGTGTCCCACTGAACACTGGACTGTGGCATCTGTGGCCTTGAACACGTGACAAATGCTCTTCACCCCTAAAATGGGAATAACAGTGCCTAATCTTAATGCCCTGGGAGGCCTGGAAAGATTAAAGTAAATAATAGATGTCAAAGTGCTTTGAAAAGAGTTTTAAGCAGCATCCTAATGTCAGGATTACTCTTCTGAGCATTCTTTTGAGCCAGTGATGATAATTGCCTATAAGATTTCATACAAGAATGACTCCCGTAAAACCAAGATGAAATCAATACTAGGGTTGCTCTAACGTTCTTGAGGGGATCTTTGATTGAGTCTATCCTTTCTGGGTTCATCCCTTTCTGAGTTCATCCAGAATGGGCAGCCTTTGAGTTGAGCACTTGAACTCTAAATTGTGCCCTGAAAACTGCGGGTCTGTTACTGTTGAAGGAGTGTGTCCATCATATGAGATGTGTGCTCATGCATAGTGCTCCTAGAAAAAATCACACCCTTCTCTGCTAGCCAGTGGGACACTCATTTTGAATTCTACTCCACCCTTCCTCTTATCTCATCTCACCCATCACATCTTCCCTCCCCAGTCAGTTAGATTTCACTGGATCTATCCATGTTCTATCACTGCTACCAAACACATCCGAGTGCAAGGTGTACAGACATCTCTGGTTTTTGTACACTGATTGTTCTGGTAGTTTTTTCTTTTTCTTTTAATCTAAGTCCTTTATATCTCTATTTGCTTCCATCTGCCTGAACTTTAATTTTACCCCTAAATACTGATAGAACCAGAGAGAGAGAAGAAATTAAACTTCTTAAAAACTATTTAGCAAGTACTTAGGAAAAAAAATAGGTGTCTGGTATGTAGGGAAGGGGAAAGGAGTGAGAAGTTAAGGCTGCACCACTGGTTAAAGTGAGGTTTGTAGAAATCACTTAGTGTGGTATTAGTGTCACTAATTACCATGTATGTCTACCTAAATGTGCGGCAAGGCAACAGCTCTTAGAGAGTTTCCAAAACTTTCCAGTAAGATTACTTAACTAGTCCAGAGAATACTTACTGTTATGCCCGTAAGAGAGTGACCTACAATATTTGTTAAGCATCAGTCTCTTTAAATGTTATGTTCACTATAGTCACAGAATTCTGAGACACACTAAGTAAAACTAATCCCCAACACATTTCCTAAATTAGTTTAACAGCTAACAAATGCCAAATTGCAACATAATCTTCAGTCACTTAAGCTAACTCTGCTTCTACTCTATAGAATCAAATATAATATATAATTCTAATCTGTGTTGCATTGAATATATCATAACAACACATATATGCTAATATATTTTATTATGGTAAGTCAGAAGAGAAAAAATTGAATCAGACCCAGCAAGTAGACCACATCTAATAAATTCACCACATCTAATCTAAATGTCACTTTAAACCTACTTGTTTTACTTCCTATTGTAAATATGGTTGGCATGTATTTTGCTTTGAAAATGTAAGGTTATAACAAATGTATCTGTGTACTCTCACATTGATTACTTTATGTAGCAAATAAATTATCCAGCATTAACCCAGAAAGGACAAAATCTTAGAAGACTTAGAGTAAGATGCATATATAATAAAGGATTATGACTACCACAATCTCTTAATAAATAACCATGGTTTCTTCTTCATGTTCTTCACCTACCCCTTCTGGTTCCTCATTCAGGATCTTAAAACTTATGGAAATTATATAAATAGCTACTCCTCCGATCCACAGAAGCCTATAGTGGTGATAATAGAGACAGATAAACTATTTTCAATATTTCAGAAACCCTAATAGATATCATCCATTTGTTGTGATAACTAAAATGTAAATTTCTTTTCTTTTGGTTATAATTAGCTTAATATAGTTAGTCTATCTATGGTGATTAGATCTGAGTGACAGTTGAATATGTCTTTTGTGAACAAAATATTTGAAATAAGCAATTGCTTCTCAATAAATGCTGTTAGATATGTGAAAAGACTGTCCCTGTACATGGAAATGCAATAGCAAATGGAAATATTCCTAAAGGAGACCTGGCTTGGTGGTGAAATTTTTGGACACTACTCAAGTTAGTAACTTCTTGAAAGTTGTGGAGCAGATAAGAAACAACAATTATTTCAGGCTGACATGACCTCTTGGTGCAATGAATTCCTACTTTCCTGATAAAGTTATTAATGTACTTGCTTAATTCTTTCCTGTTCTCATCCAGGAGCTAACTCAATGGTATTAATAGTAACTTTATAAATAAAATGATAATCTGTACACAAACACACACACAGGCACGCGCATGCACACGCACGTGCACACACACACACACACGTGCTGTAATTTCAAAGGAAATCTAAAGAATGTGGAAATGAAAATGATCCTATCTGTCCTGATATGAAACATGAGCCTTCGGTATGTTGTATGTGGAACAGACTGGAAATCTTAGAAATAAACCATACTGAAGTGATGGTTTCTAAAGAGCAGGTTCTTTAAGAGAATCTGTTAAAAGTTGTGTATTCTTTATCATACTTAAAGGGCCTAGGATTTTTTTGCAAAGGAAGAGCTAATAGGCCAAAATAGCTGAAGGAAAGGGAAAAGCCAGGCTCTAAAACCAAATCAAAGAAGCTGCTGGTTCAGGCTGCTAATTGAGACCCAGACAAATTCACTCACTGAACAATGATATCCATTTCTGGTGTTAAATGCCTATCCTTATTTTATTTATTCATTTACTTATTCTTTTATTTATTCACTTATTTTTCTTTTTTTTTTTTATATGTTTAGCAAGTGTTTTTGAGCACCAATCATGTTCTAATAGCAGTTGTAGAACTTTAAAGATGCAGATGTTATGGTCCATCCAGCCAAAGAACTTTCAGCATAATAGATGATTCAATAGAACAAATATGGTTGAACAACAAATTATTGAACACCTACTATGTATCAGATACTGTTCTAGGTGCTGGGACACAGTAGATCAAAGCGGATGCAAACTCCAGCTCTGGTGCAGCTTGTCTTGTGGTATGAAAATTGCTATGGCAAAGATATACCCAGGGTGCAATGAGATAAGAGGTCAAGCAAACCAATCCAGGTTTGGCATCTGGCAATAGAGACTAAATTTTGTGATATCCATTGCTCCTAAAACACAAGAGCCAGCCCAGCATAAAGCCTCAACCTGTCAGGACATCACAGAGACTTTGAGAATAGTAAGTTACAGTAAATAAAATTTATGTGTTGTGAATTTTACAACACGCTTTGAAGTAATCAATAGCTTTAGGTCAGGAATCATTACTGACCATGGTAGTGTCAGCAGATACCATTTAATCCACCCAATCCAAGTGATCTTTTCACAAGTCTTTAGAAAGCCATGATAACAAAATTTATTAATTCTCAGCAATCTTATCTTCCTGGAGGAGGAAGCTGACCTCAGATGTATCATCAAGCCTTAGTTTCCTATTAGAGAAGAGGTATTGGAGAGATAATGGGTATGATTCATTCAAGGTCATACATCTTGAGTTTTTCAAAGATTTTACATAATCTAACATCTGTTTATGTGTTCAAAAATGTATATGTACATTTTTATCTACATATGCATATAAATTAACTACATATGGTTTGGGAGATACAGATACAATATCATTAGCAGTAGTTGGCTCTGGAGCATAGAAATAAGATTGGGAGATAGAAGAAGAGACATTCTGTAATGTTTGAATTTTTAAATAATTACATAGTCATATGTTATTTGTATAATTTTTTTAAAAACATGATATGCATTTGAGGGAATTGTCTCTGTAAAAATAATACTAACTAGTAGTTAATTTATTTACTCAAAACTCTAAATTTAATTTTAATTATATAATAGCCTTTTTATTTTCAACTGAGAAAAATGTGTCTTCTATTATCATTTGTCCAGAGCCTTTCCCCATGAGAAAATACAGACGCATTAGCAGGAACTTTGGGAACTGTGAGTTTTGTTAGAGGTAGTGAAGGTGGGAGAAGTAGGGGTTAATGACAGAATCTCTTTCTCACCCACTCTCATTTGCTCTGCATTTCTCACTTGGATAGCAATATGCAAAGGAAGTCAGGAAAACACTGTTTTAAATTAACCTTGTAGAGCTAGAAGAGGTCTACCAATTCCTAGGTAAACTTTTTTTTATCTCTAAGGAAAATGAGGCCTAAAAATGTTAAGTGACGTATGGGCCATCAGGTATTGACTAAGTGATAGGGTGACACTGGAAGCCAGGTCTTTTTGTGTCATGCTCTTTTTACTGGACCTTTCAGCCTTTTAATCTCCAAGAGTCCCATGAAGTCTAATCTGAACAGCTTTGAAATGCACAGTTTACCAAACACAACTGCAGTTTCTTATGATTTGGACACTATTTCTTTTACCTTCTCTCCAAAATGCAGAGGGAGCAAATATAAAACTTTAATCCCATGGTCTTAAAGAACCACTTTAGATGATTTAAACCCCTAAACCAACTATTTAAGAGTTAAATTCTATGACTGTGCTCCAAAGTGAGATCTAGAAGTAAAAACACACAGTAAATTAAATTCAGAAGTGACAGTAGAAGGGAAACCAAATATTTTTATAGAAAAGGTTTGTCAGCTTGGGAAGTGGTTAAAAGAGACTAGGATTACTCAAGATCCTTTTCAACAGTTTAGGGAACAGAAATTCAATAATAAATTTGGTGTTGCAAAGAACAGTAAAGATGCACACAGTTTTTGTCAGGTGCTCTGGCTCAGCACTGCATGTAGTTGTTAAATCATTTGTCAGAGCCCCTGAAGGCAATGCTGTTAATAGCAGAAGGGTCTGTGAGTCAGAGCCTCGGCCTGCAGCAGAATGCCCTCTACAAGCTGCACTGACCTGATTGGACTGAAATTCAGAAGCTACTCATTGACCCCTGAAGCAAGTACATTGGTTGTCCTTCTGGAGTCCACCCTCCATTAACAAAGCCATGAATTTGGATGAACTCACATGCCCCAAATTTATTTGAGTTTAGTCAAACAAAGACATTTTAAATGTTCATGAACAACGCCCACTGAGGGATGCCCTGAGGTCAGCTGGGTGGCCCAAGGGGCTATTCTCTGAAGTCCTCTCCAGTGTCACCCATTCTTTCTCTCTAGTCAAGCAAACATCCTTTTCCTGAGTCCTCTGCAGACCTTTGGGTTGATACTTCATAGTTTGCCATATTTGCATCCCATAGATGGTTGCAAGATGGAAGATCGTGATATACCTATTCCCAAAATGGAATTTCTTTTAATACCAAATGAAAACAGTTAAAAACCAAAGAAGGCTGCAAAGTATATTTGGTTATACCATGCTCCAAGAAGTATTTTATACTTAGAGCTCATTTCTAAGCACCCATAAAGAGGTGGGTGTTATTCACGGGGAAAAGCCAAACTTTATCACTGTCTAAAGCAGAGAGTGGTGTCTAACCTTTTGGCTTCCTGGGCGGCACTGGAGGAAGAATCCTCTTGGGCCACACATAACATACACTAACACTGACAATAGCTGATGAGCTAAAAAAAAAAAAGTCACAAAAAATTTCATGTTTTAAGAATTTGTGTTGGGCCGTATTCAAAGCTGTCCTGGGCCACACGTTGGACATGCCTGATCTAAAGCTTGATCTACTTAAAAATGAACACAGTCTAAATATAAGGAATTTGTTTACAGTACAATTATCATAATTACATATTTGTTTTTGTTTTTTTCACCTCATTCTCTTCTCTCTCTTTAAGTTTTATAAATCTATACAAATGGTAAGGTCTCCAAATTTCAGGTTAAGATATATTTATATGTAAAATATTTTTTTCCCCCACAGAGTATCATGTTCACAATAAATGCTATAAAAAATAGCCTACATTATTTCTAGTTGCATTAAGTTTGCAGCTAGGTGTTTAAAGCTAATAAGGATTTAAAACAGGCTTAGACCAGAAGGGGCTGTTACCTTTATTAACCTAGGTCTTTAATAGAACCAGCTAAACCTAGATGCCAGATCCAGCAAATTTTTGACCAAGATGTTTGGGTCCATGTGGTCTAAGTATCTGTGTCCTGAATATTATTTGGAAAATTGGGAACCTGTTGCATTTCCAGTCCTAGAATTCAGAAATTCCTTGAAATTATTAAAATCTCATTGCACCTATCAGAGGTGAAAATCTCTTCTAATGTGGCGTACACTTAAGCTGCCTTTCAATGTGTTTCCCCACGAGGGCATGGGGGAGATAAATGGGGGCAGCCTACGCAGCTTTTCGGTCACCCCTAACACGGATGGTCTCCCCGCTGCTCATTCAGCTTGGTCTCCACAGTGTAGTGTAATTTTCACTTTACTTTCCAATTCTCCACAGCTACTAATTATTTGACCTTCGTGATCATGGTAAAGCTACGAATCAAGTTCCTTGTTTTTGTTTTTACATTTTGTAAAAAGTGGATCAAAATGGAAACTTTTTAAAGTTGTAAAATTCTGGTTTTATTTTGCCCAGCGGTGCATGAGGCACATCCCTCCGAGAACGTACTGTGGCACCGTTCGATTCCTCTTGGTGCTTTCTGAGATAACTGTCCTTCAGCTTGGCTCTCACTGGCTCGTGGGGCTGGTGTTTGGAAGTCAATGGAAAGCTCCATCTGCACACATGCCTCTCCAGAGAGCTTTCCTTCAAAAGACAGTTGCGCCAAGATGTTTCCAGATATAATTTAATGGAACCAATTATTTGGATTTTTAAAAAATGAATACTGAAATTGTGACTCAATATGGTGCCACCAGCCAAGATGACAGTGGTGATGAGTATGACTACACCTCATACCACAGACAAGTGAATGAAATTTCTGTTCACCAAACAACATTCAAAATGTGGTTCATGTGCACGATTTAGAAAAATCCCCATTAGTTAAGGAGTGAAACTTTATTTTTTTAATATAGTTACAGATCCATGCCCTCATTTAATCTCCAAAAATTTCATTTAACTACGCAGATGGATTTATAACAACCTCTAATGGGTGTAACTTAAAATGGAACAGATGACTCTACCAATGGATTAATCAACTTCTTCCAAACTGAAAATTAAAAAAGAAACAAATCAAACACTGCATTTTCCTTGCAGATGTTAAGCAAAACATATTCAGTCTTACTCCTATAATTACAGCATTAGGAGAGATTTACTAACATCAAAGTAAATAAAAACATACCAAATGGAAGCTGATGAAAAACTAACAAGAAACTGAATAATATTTTTTTAAATCTCACAGCCATAGAATCTCTTATTGATTTCAGTTATCTATTCATTACTTTCAAATGCAGAGGCTGGAGTGAAAATTAAAATACAGCTCTTGGAGACCTCAGTTATGTTCTAACCACATAGCATCAGACTAAATTCATCTCCAGCATCTGCAGTTAACTTTTTAAGTCAAATATGTCTTTGGTTTTTTGTTTTTTGTTTTGTTTTGTTTTGCTTTGCTTTGCTTTGCTTTTTTGCTTTTTGCTATTTGGCCAAACTTCAACTGAGCTTGTTTAGCACCAGAAAAAAATACACCAGTAAGTGTGCCCTGAATCTAGGATTTTCAAAGCAAATGTTATACATTGGTCTTCACTGTAAGTGTTCTATTGAGTAGAAATAACATATTTTCACAAGTGATTTCTTATCAGTGACACTCCTACAGGATTTCCTGGAAACAAATGAGGGTCAGAGAGGACTAATCTCTCAACAGATTTATTAGCAAACGGCCCATTCCTTCATGTCCCAATGGCCATGTGACTTTAACACACTAAGTCATGGTAGTGATGCCTACATACTGACCAAGGTTAGACATCACTTGTGCTGTCTCACTCTCTAAACAGCAGCCAATCAACATGCCTTGATATCACTGCTCAAGACTCTCAGAAGGATGGAATGATAGAGTGGTGGTAAATCAAAGCTCTAAAACGACTTCAGCTCCCGCCAGGCTGTCTCCACTCAAAGTGTCCGTTTAGCCGGGAAGCAAGCAAAATTTATAGCCTGAACTTTTATGGTGTGGTGCTCTAACACTGCGAGGAACCCTGTACTCATGCCTGAAACTCTTTAAAAAGGGCAGCCCCTTAATTTGTTTTAACCTATATATGAGTTCAATAGCCTAGGCTGCAACAGGCTTGAAATTTATCAGTTTGACATTCACAAATTTCTTCAAATATTACTTTGCATTTATGAAAATACCACAGATTAAAAATGATTGTAGCAACAATTCTGTTCTTTATTCATTTCCTTTTTGCATCATATATTTGTCAAGTATTCCAGATAACGAATGTTGTCTGGAAAGAACTTTTAGAATGCCAATGTGTAATGCCTTCCTCTCTCTCCCTCCCCCTCCCCCTCCCTCCCTCCCTCCTTCCTTCCCTCCCTCCATCCACCCCCTGCCTCTCATTTTCTGAGTACTTTATTTATCAGGCTGATGCCAAGACCCATGAGAAAACTCTAACTTCTCTTTACTCACACTCTTGGGAATCCTGCCCTGGCACACATGTAAAACATCAGTGCTCCCCACAACCCCAAAACACGCATATGCGTCACATTCCACTTCTCTGATTTTTTTTCTTCCTGACAATGATCACTTTCAAACACACACATACATATTTCACTTATGGTCTATTTTACTCAATGGAATCTGTGCACAAGGACTGGGGTGTTGGCGGGGGGAGGGGGTTGTCTGTGTTGTTCACTGCTATATCTCCAGCACCTAGAGCAGGACTTGCCACATAGTATTTGTAGGTGCTCAATAAATATGTGTTGAATGATTGCACTGTCACCATCTTAAGTTACTGATGTCAGGCAATGATTACTCTAGTTCATCTCTTCACCCTTGATGAATTCCCATCCCAGACCCCCAGGGCCCTATCCTAAAGCATCAAAGCTAGCCTAGACCTTTGCCCATTATCTCCGTCCCCATCCCAGTCATGAAATCTCACCTAATCTAGTCCTGGTAGCTAATTTGATAAACTAAACCTGCAGAAAAATAGTAGTTTGAATGAGTTATCCAGTACAATAAAAAATCACTCCAACTCCATCCTGTTGAACTTGAGATCCTTAATACATTCAGATTACAGAGAAAACCCAAAGTGGATCTATGACTTTTGTGATTAAAAACAAGAAAAAGCCATGCTTCCTCCTCCTCAGGGATGCCTTAGTACAGTATTGGATATTTCAACATTCTCTTCCCAAATCTTTTTCAAAGTACTGTTAGGAAATCAGGGAGGGTGACTCTTGAAACACTCTCCTTGCTTGAGCTCGCTCCTACCTCTTTGGAGTGTACTTCCTCATCAATAAACTATCTCTTTGTTTCACATCTCAAAATAAAAATCAGTGGGGGTGATGGCAGCACTGGCCCAGGTCATCCAAAGTGTGCAGTGGGTCAGGGCCATTTTGAGAGGCAGCACTTCTGAATATAGCACGCAAGCAGCAGCTTCTGGCCAGAGACCCTGGGCTGCGACCCACACAAATAGGACCTTCCAAGGCCTGGGAGAGGTGGGACACATAGGTCTCAAACCTACTGAGGTTGAAGATCCCAGTTATAGGGAAATTCAGCTACAACCACTTTGGAGACCACCTAGAAGCACAGGTGTCAGAAGCACTAGCTGCCTTGGGTCCCCAAGCAGGGCAGCCAGCTGGGAAACCTGAAGGCATTTGGTTCTTCAGAAAAAGCCGAGGCTCCCCTTTCTGCATGCTGCAGGCAGAGTGCCTTTCATTAGAGAGGGAGGCTTGAAGATTGCTCTTAGGGGCTCTGCTCAGCCTCCAGAACAGCCCCAGAAAAGCCCGGAGTACCTGCCGTGATGCTGACAGCTGGTCCCAGAGGAGGAGGATTTGCTTTCTGGAAGTATAGTTGGCAAAGTGAGAACATGAGGAAACAGGAGTAGGGGAGAAAGGAGGAGGAGGAAAAAAGGAAGAGGAGAAGGAAACAATTTACTGTACAAAACCAATCAAAAGTTAAATGTCCCAGGCACTTATAATTAATTGATCATTGCAATCCATTATTAACTTCCATTCTGAGCTTTGTGACTACATGCCGTTTAGAAGAAAGCCAACAATTCTCCTGAGGAGGACAACTCTGTGGGCCCTCAGCTCTGGGAGTCCATTCGTGAGAAGTCTAGCCAAGCAACTGGGACTCAGTCTCCTTATCTCAGTAAAATCGGGGCTCCTGTGCCGTGAAAGTTGTGGTCCCCATCACTGCCACCATTATGTGATTAAGTAGGGCCCAGAAAGTCAGCCAATGCCTCAGGGATTATCAGTTCATTCTACCTTCTCAGATTCCTGTAACCTGTGGGAGGCTTGAGGGGCCAGGCCTGGAAGTGAAACAGCTACGTCCTCCCATACACACGTCTACGTCCTCCCACACACACGTCTACGTCCTCCCACGCACACGTCTACGTCCTCCCACGCACACGTCTACGTCCTCCCACGCACACGTCTACGTCCTCCCATGCACTGCTGCCCAGAATTCAGTAATATCCTCCCCTCACTTGCACGGAAGTCTTGGAAACAGAGTTCAGCTGCGCACCCCAGAAGAGATAAACAATTTGGTGAGCACCCAGCCATGTTACTGTTAAAGTCTCGGCTTCAGCATTCATTAGTGTTTCGATCACAGTGCCTCTAACAGGAGATGGCACCGAGTTGTCACCCTATCTTTCTCCTCTTCCTGACTATAAGAAACTTAAAGGTAAAGTTCATGTGTTGTTACTATCTAAACTCCCAATGTCTAGCACAAAGCCTGGCACTAGTAATATTCAATAAAAACTGGCTTTTAAAATAAGTAAATAGATAAATATACGGCATTTTAAAGTAACAACAAAGTATTTATTTAAAAATCTTCCTTCAGTAGCTCCTCATTGTCTGAAGGAATAAATCCAAATTTCTCATTAAGACATTTAAGATAATCCTTTCTTCTCTCTCCAGTCTTAAATCCCATTACTCAACTTCACCAAACTGCTCACCAGTCATTTTTTCTTTCCTCCTTTCCTTCCTTCCTTTTCTTCCTTTTTTTCTCTCTTTCCCTCATGTTTTTTCTCTCATTTGTATTCGTGGCAGTAACACCCGAGCACCTACTGTGTGTCCGGGGCCGGTCCTAGTACAGGAGACCCCCGGAGGACTTGCTCTCCAAGTCTGCTGGAGAAGACAGACTGATAAACGGGGAATGGCGGAGCACAACCAAGTACCAGGTGGTTTAGCAGCTCAGAGGAGGGGCACTCTATGTGGCCTGGGGACGAAGGGGCAGGTCAGTGGAAGGCACAGAAGGTTCAGAAGAGATGATGATGCCTGAATCTTAAGAGAGTGAACGAGGATGTTCAGGCACAGAAATGTGGAAAGGAAATTCCCAGCAAAAAGAAACGACGTGTGCCCAGGTAGAAAGACAAGAGACAGCACATGTGTGAGAACGAGTATTTTCCTTTTCTACAGGATGAAAGCAGATTTTTGAGAGAGAGGGCTGGTCAGGAACTAGATCATGAAGGTAATGTTATGCTGAGAACTTTGGAGTTTAGCCCAAAATTGCAAGCAGATTTCTGCTTTAGGAGTGTCTGTCTGATGGCAGTGAGAAAGGCAGGTGCATGAGAGGTAGGGAGACCAGTCCAAAGGGAACAAGGAAGCAGAGGGAAGATATAACCCATCCTGGGGTGGGGGTCTGGGGAGGGAGGAGCAGAGAAGGGGACAGAATCCAGCAATAGTTAGGAGGAAAAGTGGCCAGATTTTACGACAAACTGAATGAGACAGAAAAACATGGATTGTGGAGGGGGGGAAGCTAAATATAAGGTGATGGAAAGAGAAGTCATATTAGGTGGTGAACTTATTATACAACAAGCTGACAATGCACTGTAGAATTGTATGCCTGAAACCTATGTAATCCTTGCTAACAGGTGTCACCCCAGTAAGTCTAACAATAAAAATAAATTAAAAAAAAAAAAAAAACATGGATTGTTGGAAGGAAGAAAGGAAGAAAAGTACAGGGGGTAGGTTAGTTCCAGGGGCTTTGTTCATGATGGCCAGGTGGACAATGGCTCCCTCACTGACAGAGGGCACAGGAGGAAGAGTAAGTTGTAGAGGCAAAGTCATGTGGGCAACACTGAATCTGCTGAGACTGAGCCACATGGAGGACATCTAGGCAGAGATGTCAGGTAGACAGTCCGAGGCGCTCTCTTCTCAAACATGGCACCTTAGGCCCCAGGAGGTTGCATGAAACAGTCAAGGCGGAGTCAGTGTCCAGATGTCCTCGTTTCTAGTCCAAAGCTCTTTCCCAAAGCTCTTTCCCAAAGCTCTTTCCCTTCAAACTTTGTGGCAACAGCAAGATAAGGTCTCGCCCACTCCCCCTCAAGTAAATCACTCCTTAGTTTCTGTGGTTATTCATTTAAACAGGTGGGCATGATAAACCTCCAGAAACATCATCAGAAAGTAAAAATCCTTTTAGATTGTGGGCACTTAGAGTAATTTTTGATTGATCTAAACTAACATTCAGTAATTGGCTAGATTTGTTTCATTTTTAATTCAAAGTGTTGCAGACCCGATTTACTCAGAAACTACTTGTTTCTAATGCCTCCATGTCTGAGTTTATTGAAAATATCCTCGGAGTGACTCAAAAATACCAATTTTAAGAAGGCATGGTAATTAAAAATGGTATTATAGCTTTTAGTGAATATCCTCCCCTTTCCCCATCCCTAGTTCAATCCCAAGTACAAAACACACGCAGACAGAAGGCCTCCTTCCGGGAGAGCTCCTTGCTTCCTCCAACCTCAGGAAAGTTGACATTTGGGATGCTGTCAGGTTTCACTCTATCAGAATTTATTGATCCTCAGATTTTCTTCATGGTAAAATCAGATGTCCTAAGAGGAGTCACATTTTCCAGTGTTTTCCCAGTATGTCTCACACAGCAGCCATCCTCATAAAATGAATTTCTCTCAAACTCCTCCACGGAGCGTCGTGCCCCATGGATGAACCGTTAAAGTAGTCACCTAAAAATGAAAGGATCATCAAAGTGTGATTTTCTTTTCCAGTCTACATTTTCCAGGGCTAGCTGTGAGATCATCACTCATTCAATGGTTAAAGAGCAGCTAAAACTGTAAGAAGTTGCACTTGCAAGAATTGGTCAACCTACCTTGCAAAAGCCCAAATTTTCAGTACCTTTGCCCCATCTTTTTTTTTTTTTAAGTGTTCTTTCTGGGGAGCTCTCTGGTGAAACAGAAGCATTTTGACCTTCAACAAAGATTAAAAACTTGGAAGGAAAAAAAATACCTCTTCCAACCCATGGCTGAGCAGAGCCTGAAAAAAAAGCTGCTGGAGGAGTTTACACTCCGAGTAGAAAGTATTAGCAAATACTGAAAATAATTTGCTGTATGTGAACCTTAATAAAAAAGACAGCTTAGTATTTACACAGCTCCTTCCACTCAGAGAACTCCAAACATGACCTCCCCTTTTCAGCAGGTAGCCCTGGATTCATTGACTCATCCCTTTCCTGCTGGGGCGGGTGGAGTTCCCCTCCGGGCACTGCTGTTGGGTTTCAGTCATGTTTCATCTCCTGACTTCTCCCTCTCAGAGCTGCACAGAAATGGCCACCAGGTTGAAAGTTCATTCTGGCAGAACTGCCTCAGTAAACTGCTTTACGAACTCACGTGCGAGACAATCTCTCAACCAGTAGTTAGGAATCCAGTGAGTTCTCCACAAGCTCCCTTTATGGTTTTCCTTAAATGTCTGAATCCCTGTCGTTTGAATTGTGTCGTGCTGTGCTGACTTTTTCCTGTTACACGAGATGGAGAACTAACTGCCGGTCACCAGTTTCATGTAATCTCTCTTTGCAGACGAGTCAATAGAAATAATTTCCTATGCTTGCGTTTTATCTCTCTAAGCAAAATAACTTTGGTTTCGTTAACCCCTTTTCATATTCTTAATTGATATTTTTCCTGCCACCTTCATGGAGCTTTGCTCCCCCTCTCCCGTGTGAATCGTGTATTGGCTCAGGGCACGTAGTCCCTCTGAAGGGCCTGACCGTTACTAATGTGTCAGGAAAGGTCCTGGCTGCTTCATTTATTTATGCTCCAGCCTTGAATTGGCCTTTTGAAAGTCGCTTTTGGTTTTCTGACTCATGTTTAAGTTTTGATACCCAATTGCTTGAACACTTAACAAAGCCAATATTGCATCTCTGCCATCACTTTTTCTCCTTGCTCTGCCACCACCCTAACCAGCTCCCACTCATTTGGTTTTCTACAAAATTTGGTAAATCGGTTTTGAGGCCTAATGCTACATTTCCCTGTGTCTTTTCCCTCTTTTGAGGCTATGAATCTGGCTATGGAGAAACTTTGCCATGAAGTCCCCCAAATTGTCAAGTTTTGCTCTGCGTCAACCACATTCCTTAGCTACCAATACTGTCTGCTTCCCCACACTTTGCTCAGGGGAATTTGGACAAATACATAGAGATAAATAATCAAGACCAGGTTTGCAAACTTTAGGTACAGACCTCTTTTAAGGAAAAAATAAATTTTAGCAAAGTAAATATGTGAACCCAAATTATTTTATTAAAATGCTACTTAAATATCTATAAGCATAAATCCACGTAGAATCTCCTTGTATCTCTAGCTCTTACACAACTACCAAATGAAAATAAAAATATAAATTAGGTATAAACTAAAACCATATAAAATTCAAATAAGATAATTTAATGTAGACAATGAGGTTACTTGTTGAAATAAAATCCTACCAGGGTAACAAAGGTATTAACCACAATGGCAAAGGTTCTTTTAAGTTCTTCACTTATTATCTTTTATTTTAATATTTTATTTATTTATTATAAATTTTTATAAAATCTTTACTATATTAATATTATTGTCTGTGATGTGATGATTCCATTTCCTAACATATTTTTCCATCTCAATTTCTGCAAATCCTTTGACCCTGTAATGTCTTTTGGCCTTTACTTGGCCAGAACATACCATGTAGGAGTTAAAACTTACCTCTCTTCTTTTCCACTTGTCTTCTAGGTGACTCTGCTGCAATATGTCATTTCCATGGTATCCTATCGAATTATCAATGCATTAATTCACTTATGAAATTAAAGTTTTACTTTATGACTTTAGTTGAAAATTACTGATATAAAAGTGAAGTAGTGTTATTCATTCAGATAAAATAATTCAACATGAATTCAGTGGTAGACACAGAACATTGTTTATCAATTTGAAAATAGAACAAACCATCACAGGTAGCTAGAGAAGCTTTACAACATTTTAAAATTTTTCTTGAAATCTTCTTAGGGATCAAAACCCAACCTATATGTACATTTGCAAATACAAAAAAAGAAAACACAGGTACTAAAATCTGCAGACATGCGTTCATCATACAAATGATAAAAAATTTGCTTTTTTTGTCATCAAAATGAAAATATTAAATTTAGAGTTCTTGCATTAGGAACTAACAGATACAAAGAATATGTCCATAGGTATATACACATAGAATCAGAAATTACCCTTGGTAAACAACCAAGATTTGGGGGTAGAAAGGAGCCCTTGAAAATGCCTATGGGAACTAGATTATCTTGGTTAATGCCTTCAACTTGAAACGAAAAATATAGACAGGTAAAGAGGTTATATTAAATTACTGGTTAGTGAAGGCACCAGGTCTCCAGATTCTAACTTCCTGCCTCTTTGTACTATATCAACATTTACCAAGTTGTTTTATACTTTATGATGACACCTCCCATCAATAATTTGCACATAAAAGCTTTCTGACTCTCAAAAGTTATTCTTATGAACCAACACATATATTCTTAACAAAAAATCCTATAAAATGTCAGCACTTCAGTCCACTTAAATGATTCTTTAATGAATATCTGTTGTGAAGACTAGATCCATTCATAGCCTCTGTATAAACTAACACTTCATGTGTCATAAGGTTATTTCTTACCAGTTTAAAAAATTGCCTGAAGCATGTAAGAGTGTTCAGATCTCTGCCATCCTAAAAGATCTTCCTGTTTCTTTTAAATTATTCTCTTCTAGTTTCTCATTTCAAGTCCAAGTTTCCTGATGATGAAGTAAAAATTTGATGTTTCCATTTCTTTTAGTAACCCACATAAGTGAGTTTCTGTTTTCATTAATCCATTGAAATTGTCCCCTCAGAGGCCACACTGGACTGTTGCCACATCACGTGGACTTGCTATTATGGCCTATTTGACCTTCATTTAGGACATAGGCCACTTGCCTCTTAAAACTGTTCCATGGCTTTCCCAAAGTCTCTCTCTCTTTTGTCTATCTGTTCTTCTGAGTGCACTTTCTTTTTCTTCCCTGGTTTTAATTCCCAACTTTAAGAATATTATTAATAATAATATTTTCTCTGTGGAAGGGAAAAGAAAGAAGAAATGAAGAGAGAGATCAAAATGGGAGTAGTCATCAGCTGAGTCAAATGCCATAGTAATTTTAAACAAAAAAGAGTGGAAGTAATCTTTAGACTTAATTAGTTGGAGGTCACCAGAACCTTGCAAGAGCAATTTAGGATCAAATACAGATTGAAATGGGTTGATGAGTGAATTAGAAGAGAAGAAATACAGATTTGGGATGTAGAAAAACTCCAAAGCCACTTAACTGTAGAAGAAAAGAGAGGGAGAGAAGTGACTATCGAGGAATATAAGGTCTGAGGAAGGGCAAGATTTATTGGCAAAGGAGGAGTCAGGACAGAGAAAGGGCAAAAGAGACAAGATAGAGAAAGCCACAGGCCTGACCAAACATTGTGGACTCATGAGCCTTAGGCAGCAAAAGATAACTACCTCTTCCATTGACTGGAAGCAGTGGAGGTGATGGTAGTGGCGGGGTAGTTCTTATTGAACTACATGTTATAGAGTTGCCTAAAAAATAATGCTGTGGTCCATGTGTAGGACTTTGTTGTAATTATAAAGGAAGAAAAATAAAAGTCCTGCTTTCTCCTTTCAAGGTCGTCCTTGCACATCACTGTCTGGTGCTCAATCTAGCATGACTTCTGTACGTATTTGTTGGGTTGCTGAATAGCAGAGTCACTGTTACGTGCTTCCCTTGAAATCGTGATTTTCCCGTGAACTGTTCTAAGCTTGGCTTTACCAACGGCTTACGGGCTTCTCCCTGAAATAGGGCTAGCTTCACATCTACTCATTTTCTAATTACATTCTTTTGTATGCGAAGATGAAAAGCCAGGGCTTGAAATTGTCACTTTTTCTGTGATTACTTGTTGCAGAAGTTTCCAGACTTGAAATATGCAACTGTAAATACATACAACTGTAAAGGTTGCAATACTCAGTTCCATTGCTGTCCATGTCTTGCCAAGCCCTGGCAATGTTTGCACAGGGCCTGAGGGTCTCAGGCACTCTGTACCTCTCCTAGTACACCTGGTCATGATGGTTTTAAACACCAATTTTTTCTTCAGGGGGGAGTTAGTCCTGCAATAAAACCCTCTCCTTCTGACTAACCATGTCCTTCAGGTTGTGTGTACACTCTCTTGTCCTCCTAAGACTAATTTTTAGCAATAAGCCACTGTTCTTATGTTAAAATTCCTTCCTTACCCAACAGGAGTACATTTGGAGTACTATTAATAATATTTCTTGTCATGAGAAGGTGACAGAGCAAGACTCACATCAGAGTCATAGTAGACAGTCAGTAAGGAAGGTGGGTTCAATCAACAGCAGAATTGTTTTGTTTCTATGAAGCAGATATACAACTTTGGGGTTGAACTAAATTTCTCAGGGCAGTAACAAAAAAAGTTGAGAGCTGCCACCTTCTCAGCTCTTCCTTTGAGCCTTTCCTCTAAATAAATATTGATCAAATATTTTAACAGCATTGTTTGAAGAGAAGCCAAATTAGTAACCCACCCAGAGAATCCCGCATTTTGGTTCCCCTGCTTGGTGGTGACAAATAGCTCAAAATTCATCACCTCATAAAACCAGCTTGTGTTGCTTTTTCTCTAACGCATTCCCTTATCGTTGCCAGCATTCAGGCTCATCAGTCACTTCTTTGATGACATGTATCTTCCCAAGGTCTTCCCAAGTTTTCCCCTCCTTTGACTTGACTTTCTACTTCTGAGAAAAATTTCATTGTAAACTGTCTGTCTTCCAAAATACTTTGAATAAAACTTAGTTCTGCATCTTTTTGGGGGTCCCTCATGTCACTTCCCCACTCAGAGAAGGCCCCATTTTCTTTGGGTGGAAGGTTGTAAACATATGGAATTCGTTACTAGGAGAGTTGGTTCGGGCTGTTTCCGATCCCTAAGCCAGTTCCCTAACCATGACAAAACATTCCCCACAATCTCATCATGACTCACTTTTATTTTTAAATAACCTCTGGTGTGGAACTTTGTCAAGGCTTCTCAAAAGGTTAAAGAAATTATGTCCACATGCTTATTGACCCCCTCAATAAGTGAAGTTCTGAAGAAAATTTTAGTAGACTAAGCACACTCTTTCCTAACAGAACCTTCTGGCTATGTTTGCTGAATAACCTATGACTGCCCCGTAATTCATAAATATGAATTTATCTGAAATTTAATGTGTGCTCCTCATGATGCTCAGCCCGATGAGGGGATAGAAAACTTAGACAGGCATAGTCTTTGACATGAAACAGCTTAAAATCAAGTCAGAGAGGCCTCAAAATTCTTAGTAAAATTTGTAGATTCTGCACAGTTGAAACCATGATTAGAAACAGCTGTGCAGAATCTACAAATTTTGCTCCTGTCAGGTGGATTGACTATGGGAAAGTTGCTAAATTGAGACTACTCCAGCCATCATGGAGGTGGCCGAGGTGGAGAGTCATCTGAACCCCAGCTGTAAGATCACGACCCTCAGACCCTCCATGGAGGAGTTCTGGGACTTCAACAAGGAGTCTAAGGGAGCCCATCGAGCAGGGCTCGCCAAGGTGATGGAAAGAGAGGACACGTTGGGTGGTGAACTTATTATACAACAAGTTGACAGTGCACTGTAGAACTGTATGCCTGAAACCTATGTAATCCTTGCTAACAGATGTCACCCCAATAAGTCTAACAATAAAAATGAATTAAAAAAAAATTCTTAGTAAAGAATAAAGAAGTCTCAAAATTCTTAGTAATAAGGTACTTAAGTGTGGTGGTGACTAGAATTATAAAAAGAGTTCAGAAAATAAAAAAACAAGTATGTTTGGAGGAAGATGAAAAAAATCTTCACAGAGGACAAAGCCCTTGAGTGGGGTCTTGAAAGCTGACCAGGCTTGATAGAGACAGGGAAACAGAGAAGGGGGGCTCTCAGGCATTCCAGAAATAAAGCAGGGAAACATCACAAGCAAAGACTTCAAGGTAGGGTTGTCTGGTTAGAGTGGAGGAAACATGTGAAGGAGTCTGATAAATGGAGAGAAACCAAATTAAGAAGGTTCTGGAACAACCAGCCACGAGAATTAGAACCTGATAAAAATAGGTAGTAATTACTAAAGATTTGGGAGCATATTGGAGAATTTAGTGTTCCAAAGAAAAGAAGGTGTTTAGTGATGGGAAATAGAAATGGTTTATTGAAGGGCTACCAGGGCAAGTGAAAATTGAGCATTTTTGTTTACAAAATGTAATGCCAGAATAGGGTAAGCATGAAGACAGAATGAAGACAGAAACAAAAGAGTCAAAGAAGAAGCAATGGAAGCAAGGAATGGTGGCAATGCACGTGACTTTCTAAAGGGATTACTCATGGCACCAACATCTGTTTCCTAGGGCTATCATAGCAAAGTACCACAACTTGGTGGTGTAAAATAACAGAAATTTATTTTCTCATGATTTCAGAGGCTACAGGTCCAAGATTAAGGTGTTAGCAGGTCAGTGCTCTCTCAAAGTCTCTAGGGAAGGACCCATCCTTGCCTCTTCTAGCTTCTGGTAGTTGCCAGCAATCTTTGGCCCACCTTAGTTTGTAGCAGCATAACTCCAGCTTCTGCCTTCTTCAGAGGGGCTTGCTCCCTATGTCTATGTCTCTATGTTTTCTGTTCATTATAAGGACAACAGTCATTGGCTTTAGGGCCCACCCTAATCTAGCATGACCACGTCTTAACTGTTTATATCTGCAAAGACCTTTTTTCCAAATAAGGTCACATTCTGAGGTTCTGCATGGACGTGAATTTAGGGAGAACACTATTCAACCCAGTGCACAGAGTAAAAAGTAGAAAACATTGGAGAAATTAATCTTATAGGACCTCAAGGCTGGGCCTAAGAATTACAGTGACATAAGACAGATTAACAGGAGAAATGTATACAGACTTTATTTACTATTTCTATGTGTACACAGGACTTTTCAAAAGGAACATGAAGACCTAAAGAAACCATGAGGCCCAAAAGCTACTGAGTATATTTTACTTACATTACTCTTGCCTCTTCCAATTCTGATACCTTTAGGAGGAGGGGAGTAAGGAGGAAAATTCATTATCTAAAACCACCCATCCTGTCAAACCCCTTCACTTTGAGAGGGAGAAGGGCACGGGGAAGTAAAGCACTCGCCCAAGAACACATTTTGTTAAAGCAGAGGCCAAGTGAGAGCCAAGGTCATTCACCTCCCCCACAGTGTGACCTTGCCTCTCCCTGTAAAACAGCCTTGGTTTGGCATTCCCAGGCACCCCCAGTAAATTATAGCTGCTTTCCACCACTCTTTTCACAACAAACAGGCAGCTCCCGTCGGTCCTATAAAGCCTCCCACGGCAGAGGGGACACCAGGTCTCCTGGTGGCGGTGTGTAAGTTCACTTGAGCAGCTGGTTCACCCAAGTTTTCCTCGTAGCACTCTGAATATGAACTGGCTGGAACAGGTTGGCCTTGCTGTTGGTTCCTGTAACTGGGACACAAGTGTAAAGTCATACGGAACATATAGGTCACTGTTGGATCCCCTCTGTCATCTCTGTCAAACACCTTTGCCAGGACCCAAATTTAGTCACCTTGGAAGTTGTCAAATTAAACTTTAAAAAAACCCATGGGTTATGCTCTTTATGAGGACACAATATACAGCAATAAAATGTTTTTGTTTTTTTACGACTATGTGTGGACAACTGCCTGTATCATCTGTATGCACGAGGGACAAATGGAACCCACACGTCAGTCAGGTGGAGAACCTGAATTTCTTTTACCAGATTAAGAGTAGACATCAGTTCAGCTTTAACAAGATCCAACTTTTACTGCCTGTGACCCAAGTTCTTACATTTGACTTTGCTGATGTCTCTAGGGGTTTATCTATGCAGGTTGTTGTTTTGTTGTTTGTTTTTTTTCACATTAACAGGTTTTGGTAAAAATATTTCTTTCCTGTTAATTCAGCTGATCCTAGATTCAAAGGTAAACTGTCCACAAAAGAAAAATGTACAGCTAATGCTGAGGCAAATCCTAAATGTCGTATATATGTATTCGGGGATGGAGGTTTCAATTAAGCTGCCTTGATGGTAATTAATATTGTCTCTGTTATTCAGTTCTTAATAACTTTCTTATTCCAATGTTTTGTTCCAATTTATTAGAAATGGACCTTGTGCTTAGGAGTTAGAGCAAAAACTTCTGTCAGTCTATCTGAGTATGAAATCATGCCATTACCTTTGGCAAGTGAATTATGCACCTCAGGTTCCTCATCTGCAGATAGAATGATAACATCTAAATCATAAAATATTGGCAAAGATAAAAATTTTTTTAATTTTAAAAAATTGTTTTAGTTTTCAGTTACAGTTGACATTTAATATGATATTAGTTTCAAGTGTACAGCGTAGTGGTTAGACATTTATATAACTTACAAAGTGATACTGCTAATAAGTCTAGTAACTACCTGGCGCCACACATAGTTATAATATTATTGACTATATTCCCTATGCTGTATTTTACATTTCTGTGACTATTTTGTAACTGCTGATTTGTACTTCTTAACCTCTTCACCTTTCTCACTCAGCCCCCAACCTCCTTCCCATCTGACAACCATCAGTTTTTTCTCTGTATTTATGAGTTTGTTTTGTTTTGTTTTGTTTTGTTTTTAAGATTCCACATACAAGTGAAACCATATGGTATTTTTCTTTCTCTTTTTTACTTATTTCACTTAGCATTATTATCCTCAAGTTCCATTCACGGTGTTGCAAATGGTAGGATTTCATTCTTTTTTATGATCAAGTAATAGTCCATTGTATTTATGTGTAACATCTTTTTTATGGTAAGGATCAAATTAAATAAGATAATTTAGGTAAATCATTTAGTACAGCCATGCTTTGTATATCATAATAATTCAAATACTCATTATCATCATAATTAGTATATTTTTCATTTTCTCCTGAATTTATTTTATCTAAAAAACTGCTTTTGCCCCAAATGAAATTTTTATAGCAATAAATAACAAGATACTAATCACAAAGTACTCTCTCCATACACTTTTGTTTTCTAAGAACTTTCTATACCACTCATTTATTTAACAACTTTTTTTAAAAGTTTTATTATGTGCAAGGCAATATATATGTATGTCCCAACCGAGTATACCTTTCCTCTATTTCTAGCTGACTTCTTTTTTTTAAGGACACCATGTATCTAAAGAACCACTTCCCAAGGAACAGTATAATATCAGTTTAGTTAACATGATTATTGCATATGTTTGGCCTTAAAGTACAGTAACGGTTTAAATGTGCATCAGAAGTCTAAGAATCTAATCTCTGTTATGCAACAAACAAATTAAGTCTGTGATTTCAGACAAGTTATTTTACCCCGTGGGCACTAATCTCCCTGATTGTGAAAAGATGGTCTTCAAATAGCTTGGTAGTTTTAATCATTTTGGTGAACTGGACTCATATGAGTGGATCTAATGATATCATTACTACTCTCTATCCAGAAACATGAAAATATAAATTTATAATTAACATTCAATTTCATAAGGTTCTTGGTTCTCCTTGAAGTCCACCATGGAGGACCATGGACCACAGGTGAAAAGTCCTTGGGCTAGAAGAAGGTTCTCCATTTTACTATTTTGAAATTCTGAACCACACCACTAACACAATCTGCTGTTCAAAAATAATAGGATTAAAGTCTCTTCCTAGATAATATATCATTCCACAACTCCAGGTAACTCATCTTCCACCACATTGTCTTCTGGCAGTTTTTGCCCCAAATATGCTAATAAGAATTCAATATCTCTGGGAAAATATTTGTAATCAAAAACCTTGTGCAGATCTCAAGTAATCACTTAACTTTAATTCCATGGAAACTAATTAAGAGACTTCCCCTAGGCACCATCCCTTTCCACTGATTATGAGGAGAAATCATGCTAATATTTTTGGTTCTCCAATGTTTAGGCACAACTATTAATATTTCCACCACATACCTCTTCTGGTGCAAAGAGCTAATACGAAGACAGATTCCAAAGAAAAAGTGAAAGGTGTGCTGACCACAAAGCTTTTTTTTAAAGTAGGAAAGAATGGTTAGTGGGTAAAGAAGGAGCAGAAGCTGTCCAGGAGAGCAAGACAACGAAGTGTATTCGTATTGTATGCTATTGCAGATGATTCCTGTTTTCTAATCCAGCTGGCCTCAGAGGTCAGAATAACCCAACCTCTCACACACCACAGCTGTGCCCTCTCTCGCTTACATCACACTTACATACGTGTACACAGACACACACACACACACACACACACACACACACACACGATTGACAGTACCTGAGTTCAAGCCAACACTGGAGTAAGGAAATTTCCTAGGCAGGATTCTTAGATGATCCCAATGACCCTTGCCCTTGTGTAATCTCATGCCCTGGAGCATGGACTTCAGAATCTAAATATGAGATATCACCCCCAAGATTATATTACATCAGTGTGGTAAAAGGGATTTTGGCACATGAAGTCACCGGATTTTGCTGTGTATAATGCACTCCCTTATATAATGCGTGCCCATGTTTTGGGCCCAATCTTTCAGGGAAAAATATCTTTTAATTTTTTAATTCATATTTGTATTTGTTTACATTTAGATTCTTGTTTTTTGTAAATAAATTTTAGCATTTTTAACATATTATCGTATAAGAAATGTTATGCAACAAATAATTACCAGTTATTGATTTCTAGAGTTACACTTTTAACTCATAACCATAAATAAAAGAATTAAAAACATTTATATAGATGCAAAATTAGTACTACCCATGTATAATGCTCATCCTTATTTTTCCCTCACAACTTTAGGCAAAAAAGTGTGCATTATACATGGCAAAATACGGTAAGTTTCCAAATCAGTTGACCTTAAGAGATCAAGATTATTCAGGTTAGCCTGACTTTATCACATAAATCTTTCCAACCTGGGTCTAGAGAACAAAAACAGAGGAAGTAAGAAGTTTGTAGCACCAGAAGAATTCCATGTGACATTGCTGTCTTGAGGATGGAGGGGTCCTTCTGTCAAGGAATGTGGGTGGCTTCTAGAAGCTGAGAGGAGCGCCCCTTACCCCAACCCCAGCTGACAGCAAGCAAAAAAATGGGGACCTGAATCCTACTTCAAGGAGTTGAATTCTGCCTACCATGCACATAAACTTGGCAGTGAATTTTTTTCTGGTCTCCAAATGAGAACTCAGTCAGGATAGGATCTTGGTTTCATTCTCGTGGTGCCCTAAGTAGAGGATTGAGTTGTGCTGGGAGGGATTACTAACCTACAGAATGAGGAGCTAATGAATGAAAATCTTCCTCAGCTGCCGAACTTGTTTCTTTTCTTTACACAGCAACATAAACTTAATACAGGAAAGGAAAAAGAAGGATGTTTGTACCTTGATTCTTCATATAGCCAGCTATATAGTAAAAAAGATTATTTCTTCCACCCCTCTAAGAGCCCAGTTTATATACTCTCAGGATTTGCTTGGTTTGTCTAATCAAATAAGGCTACTTTATACTTTCAACTTATGTTTATTGAACTCCAGGTGATATTGTAGGAACAGCGTATAGAGGTATCAGTAAAATTACTAGGATTTGAGGTTTTTTAAAAATATTTTAAGCCAGTCTAGACCATGAGAGAAGTAGAGTGAAGCATTTCAATGACTTGGTTTAACACTGCTAGTATTATCATAGTGTACAACTGCCTATATTTTAATATACAAACACATAGATGTAATTTATTTTTATAGCAATTTTTATAATTTATTGGCATTGTGTGTCTAATAACATTCATCTGATAGCATACAGTATCTCACAACAATATTATGATTTTTAAAGTGGTTTAAAGTGCTATTGCATGACAAATAATTTAAAGACAATTACCAGAGTTTAGGCTGAGTATATAGTACCTTTTATTAGACCCTCAATCTTCTCATCTCAGTCCTAGACCTGCTGGGGGCCCTTCAGAGTAGCACTTTCAACAGCCAATCCCAGTCAGCCTGCTGCTTGCGTTCTAGCCAATAGCTGACTTCCCCACCAGCTCCTTGCTCTCTGGCCATTGAAGGAACATTGGTCTCACATGGTTGCAAATTCAGAATGTCTGCAAAGAAACGCAGGAAGCCCTGGGGTTAGGGAATAGAGCTCTGGCAGTGGCTGCTGCCATCAGAACCTCAGTGTCTGAGGGCCTTCCTAAGTCACGCTGGGAACTGGGCTCCAGACCACCAAGCGTCTGCAGTCCCAGCGGGAGGGGTCCCAGAGAGATCCGGACAGCCTGCTTGAGACCACCAGCAGCTAGAATCCCCTGCTGCATGACAGGTAAGATATTCCTTGTTTAAACAAACTTGGTTGGAATGATTATGTTTAACCCCAACACCCCACCCCCATAAGGAGGAAAAGTGACCCACTTGGCCTAGAGGGTAAGGAATAAGTGACATTGCAAGAGCCACACAACTGGGAGGTCAGGGGAAGAGGCCTGCAGACTTGGGTGAAGAAAAATTCATGTGCGGAGGTTGGGAAGGAACTAGAGATTTATTTTTTATTTTTTTACCCCCAAAATAAAATTACTACTGTGGCAGAGAGTAAATTGTGGGATTTATCAAAACTGAATTCTCAATATTACCAACTTAATGAACAATTGGCTAATTTTTCAGTTCATCGAAAACTTATTTTAATTAACTTTTTCCAAATTTTATAGCAAGTCATTTCTCATAAACGGTTGCAACAGCCTTTAAAGATGTTTCTCCCTATTTAGGGTTTTTTCTTTTTTTACTTGAGCCAATTTGAAATTCATAAGAATTCCTCATTCCCCAAATCATAAATCCAAAGTACCTAAGGGACAGAAACTTTAGTTACTGAAAAGAAAGTTAAATGACATTGGTGAGATTAAACTAACTGAAAACTAAAGGAAAACTGTGTTTATAGATGGCTTTAAATTATGGTTTAAAAACAATTCATTGTTTAAAGTACAGGATCCAGCAGAAGTAATGCCCCTTTTAAAGTAGTTAAAAATATTGTTATGCTACAGAATTGCATGCTTATGGTTTTGTAATAAAAGATTGGGTATAGATTACCAGCTCATAAAAAATGGGGTTACTTCTGCTAAACCCTGTATTTGTTCCTAATATTCCTCCCAAGTGCTACCAATGACATTTATCATTCTTTTTGGCAGCTCACATCTGAATCCCCTTTCAGTGGAGAAGTTTCCTAATGAGGCCAACCTGACTCCTACTAAGAAAGCTAAAAATACCAGCTATTAAATTCCCTAGCCACCCCAGCAGCTAGAGCAGGGCAGCATGCTTTGCTATAAAAATTTATAAACTGCTATAAATATTACTTTTTTATTTTTTTTTTTTCGGGGGGTGGTGGTTCCCTGGCTGGGAATCTAACCCAGGCTGTGGTGTTGAGAGCGCCGAAGCCTAACCACGACACCAGGGGAACCCCCCTACATATTACTTTTTAAAATAATTTTTTTATTTTTCAATTACAGTTGACATACAGTATTAGTTTCAGATGTACAACATAGTGATTAGATGTTTAGATAACTTAGGCAGTGATCACCCCAATAAATCTAGTACTCATTGGGTGCCTTTTGAGCTGCTGCCCCAGGTTGAGCACGAGTGAGTCCGTCAGTGAGGAAGTCTGTGTGGGCACATGTCCCTTAGGAGGAGCTCCCTCCATGTCTCTCAGCCACATGCTGCACTGGTTTTCACAGCCCAGCACTGGAACCCTGGGCTGGGAACCCTGGTGTGGAGTTGGGACCCCTCACTCCTCCAGGGAGGAGCTCTGCAGCTGAGATATCCCTCCAGATCTTTAATGGTCACACGTGGGTGTGGAACCAGTTGGTTCTGCATTTCTGCTCCTCCTACTAGTTCCAATGTGACTTCAATATGCCCTCAGTTATAGGACTTCTGTGCAGCTAGACTTTAGGCAATTCTTGGTGATGGTTGTCACATAGTTTAATTGTAATTTTGATGCGGTCATGAGAGGATGCAAGCACTGTGTTTATCTATTCTGACATCTTGACCAGAGGTCATCTAGTATGTTCTCAATGTAGTCCCAGTTCTCGACCTTTCGCAAGTTTCTTCACGTCTTTGAGCTTCAGTTTCTTCATCTTTATTCTTTAAATTTTCTTCCAGCCTTTGTTTGAGGAGACTGATCTGAACTTTGTCTCCAGTCTCCTTTCTCTAAATATTACTTTTAGAGAAACTTCACATTTTGTTATCAAATAATTGAGATAGACCTTGTCATGGCTGCTCCTTGTTATTCAGAACTTAAAGAAGTTTCCCCGGACCCTCCCACACATACCTGCAATGAAAAGTTTCCATCCACACCCTGCACCATAGTTTTAAAGGAATAAATTGATTAATCATAATTATGAAATTGAATTTTAGTTCCTTAAAAAGATTCTGTGAAAACAATGAAAGGAAAACCCCAGTCAACCAAAACATGACAGAAATCATCAGAAGCTATTTAAAAATCCCATCTCAGATAAACTTTCATAAATGTTAAAGTTTGTTTTTTTTTTAAATCAGTATTTTGGATATCTTTGGGATAATTAATTTTCTGGTTACATTTGCTTCCAATGGATCAGTTTTTGGTGACTTGACCTGAAACTGAACAACAGCAAGAGGTGGTGGGTAGAACAGTGCAAAGCAGCCCTGCTAAAGAGTCTGGACTTGATCCTAAGAGCATCTAGGAATGCATGATGGAAAGGAAGTGCTTCGGTCAAGTTGGGTTTTAGAAGATCTGGATGCAGCCGGATAACCTTAGTAGTTAAAAGGGCTGGAGGACAGAGGAAGAATTGGGGAAATGCTAAATTCTTGTTGTCTTTCTGTTTATTTGACTTCTCTAGTTTTCTAATAGTAATCATGCAATGGTCAAGCAGGAGGAGAGAAGCAGGGAGAAAAACAAAAAGCATCTCAAGTTTTCCCTGGGTTTTGTAATACATAGAAGTGACACTTGCTAGAGAGCAGTTTGTTTTTACATTTATTCCTTCATACTCTTGCTTAGTCTTTAGCATAAAAGCTAAAACTAATGTTCCATTATCAGAAAGAGAGCTTTTTGCATGATTCTTCCAGTAATTATAAATATTGCACTCAGTTCTGAAATACTCCCTTCTAATAACCAGCATTAATCAGATGGCCACTCAGTTGTCAGCTGTCTGTGGCTAGATTCTGGTTAGCTGCTATTCCAGCGTTTCTGAAAGCCTGTTTCTTTGGCCCACCAGACACAGTTTCACCTAAGATGCTCGTTAAAAGTGCCAATTCCTGGGCCCCAAGCCAGCTGTACTGAATCTTAATCTCAGGGGTGGGAGCTTCAGGATCTGCATTTTAATGAGTTCCCTCTGTGACTCTTGAGCACACTGAAGTTAGGGAGTCACTGCCTGAGTATGGCTTCCCTAACCAATCGTGTTGCAATCACCTTCGGAGTTCATGGAAAATAAAGCCCTAGATGGTTCCCAAAGATTCTGATCCTGTAAGTCTGACCTGACCTCGGGAACTGTAAGTACCCAGGTAAATCCAGCGGGGAGCAGTGGCTTCCCTTGTGCACTCAATACCCTCACACAGGTGATCCAAAAGAAATGACAGCACTCTCCATAGTCCTCTCTGAGCACGAGTGAGTGAAGGTAAGGTTCTCTTACCCTTTATTATTGATCAGTTCAGGGAAGTTTACTGTGAATTCACAGAAAGGCTTTGCTTGACTTTGAATTGAGTATTTCAATGTTTGTGATAAACATTGAAGTTAGTGATAGAAAAGCTAGATAGAGTAAGTTCTAGCAACTAGAGCTTACCGGGATCCTGGTGGAGTATGTCTAATTTCACAGGTACCCTGAAATACATTTTAATATCCTTGGAGGCTACAACCTAAATGTATTCTTTACTTAACTTTTTTAAATTCATTTTTTCCTAAATGACAGCAAAATTCAATTACAACTAATATAGGACTAAAACATAGTTTTTCCAATGAGTCAAGGTCTTGGTTGACCTAATGGCATTTCAAAAGTAGAAGCAGTCATCTTCATAGCATTAAAATGGAATTTTGGGCAAATTATTACTTACTGGGTTGAAAAAATAGATGACATCCTGGATGGCAGATGAGAGCAAAAACTTGAGAGGGCCCATAAATTATGGAGAGCTTGGTATCAGCTAAATATAATTAATTCTCTTAGAGACTAATAAATAAAGATAACAATATGTTGTATTATGCTTAGCACGTCTGGTACCTCAAAACTGAGAATCACAGAAAAACTGAAATTTGAGTCAGCCATCCTAACTGAAAAAGTCACCTCCGAGGTGACTCTAAACTGCTTTTTCCTGAAATCAAGCACTGCATTAGACATAATCACTGGCCTTCAGCTCAGGACAATGCAGTAGTCACCAGTGGTGAAAGGGAGGTTATCAGCTTTCAGGTGGCACCAATATTGTAAAGTGGGTCAATATTTGGACAATTGATTTTTCTCTCTCTCCTCAGTCTTCAAAAGCTAAAGGGCCAGAAAAAAAAGGGCAGAAAATGGATTGATGGTTAAGAACAGCAAAACAAACAACAACAACAAAACAAAACAAAAGAGCACAAGCATGAGTCACTTTTCTTAAATTGTTGTCATAAAGAAACCAAAGTTATTAAAATCAGAATTTTAGAATGGGATGGACAAACTAAAATTCACTTACTAGTGGTCCAACCTGCTTACTTTCTAGGCATGGGAAAAAAATGATCAACCATAGTGAAAGTATCATTTGAATGAATATAATACTTATTTCTTAATATGGTTTCTACTGGTGCTGTCCCACTGTTTTCAGGGTTTTTGTTTGTTTGTTTGTTTTGGAGACTCCATCTTTATATAAAAATTCAACAGAGTTTTACCAAAATAAAATATGCTGTGCACTTTAAATTATGTGGTTTTGGGGTTTTGGGGTTTTTTTTTTTAGAAAGGTGTTGCCGTGTCAGGAGTAAGCATAGAAATTAAAATTATTTGAAAAACTTCTAAACCATGTGAATTCTCACAAATACCTTCTATGTACCAGGCAATGAATCTGTTCCCTGGTCTCAAAGAACTGACAGCCCAGTGAAGGAAAACAGACACCTGAACAAGTTAATTTTAATAAAATGTGTTATGATATATAGATACTATGAAAAGAACTGGAAGTAAAACATCTTGAAAGAGCAGAAATCAAGTAATCTGAAAGATTTAGTGCCCACATAATTGGGAAGTTTTTATTTCACAGACTGTAGTTTCTAGGTTGGATGATTAAAAAGAAAATAACCTCATGGTAGAAAGAATATATGAACAGCATAGCACCTCATGTGGGTCAGCAAGAATGCTGGAGTAGCTCAGTCTTGAAGAAGAAAAGTAAAGGTAAATAACAAACTATATTATAAGAACTACAATACCTACAACACAAAGGGCATTTCCCCTCTCCTTGATTCTGTACTGGCCAGCAGAGAGAAATCTCCTTGGAGAATACAAAAAAACAAAACAAAACAAAACCAAAGAAACCATACAGCCATAATTAGCAGAAACCCAAACCCTGAAAATAGGCAGCAGAATAGAATACACATCCTATTGCCTGCTCTGAATTGGTACAAATCTGGCAGGTGTGGATTTGCATACAAGTAACCACTTCAGGTAGACACAGGTCAGCACCTGCAGCCACAAGCACAGGTGGTTGGGCAGCATTTTTTTAAAAATGTAGCTACTAAATTACGGTCTCCTATTGCTACTCTATGCTAATCTGGCCTTATGTTCTATTCTCCTTCAAGAGAACCAGGAATTTAAAACCATTCAATGGACAAGGAAATCCAAATAAAGTTAACTCCCTGCTCCAGGGATTCTCCCCCTCTGATCCTGGTTTGTTAAGATGCAAATTCCTGGGACCATCCCACATCTATTGAATTAAACCCATTGGGAGTGGGGCCTGAGGCATCTATTTTTCCCCCCAGGCACGGCAAGGGGTTCTGCTAGAGGTAGTTTATAAACCTCACTTTGAGGAACACTACCGTAGATTACACAAATGTGTGCATGCTAGTTAGATAACATCATGTATCTTGGTCCAAGAGTAAGATGATAAGTTGTCATGTTTTTATTTAAATAATTAAAATCATTGTAGTTTTAAGTTGTACAATTATATGGCCACTCATCCTTGTTATACCAATTCACACAAGGAATTATGTAGGGTAAGAAGTGCCTTTATCCCCTGCATGCCCCTCCCACAGGCACACGCCCCACCCGACACGCTTCATCATGGGACCCAGCTCCTTCCAGACCTGTTTGTATACAATCACAAACCTGTAAGTGTGATATTTCACTTGGTTTCAACTTTATAGAAACTACGTTTGTTTTTTTTTTTTTTCACTTAACACGTGTAGAGATTTTCCAAGTCAGAATTTATAAACACATTTCATTCCTTTCATCGGTTCTTTAATATTATTGTATAGATATACCACAATTTTTGCTTAATTATTTTCAACAGATGTACATTTAGGTTATCCCTCCCCCATTTTTTCCTTTTTTTTTTTTTTTTTTTTTTTTTTTTTTTTTTTTTTTTTTTTTTTTTTTTTTTTTTTTTTTTTTTTTTTTTTTTTTTTTTTTTTTTTTTTTTTTTTTTTTTTTTTTTTTTTTTTTTTTTTTTGCTACCCCAGAAAATGTTTCAGTGAAACATCTTTATGTATGCCTCTTTGTGCAAATTTCTTAAGGATAGCTACCTAGAAGTACAATTTCTGAATCAATTGCTTGCCTTCAGACACACCCTTTTGCTACTACCTGATCAAAACTTGGGTATTATCCTTTTTTCTTTTATTAAAGTATAATTGATATACAATAGCATATTAGTTTCAGGTGTATAACATAGTCATTCAACCTTTGTATACCTCCTGGAGTAATCACGGTAAGTATAGTAACCATCTGTTACTATACAAAATTATTAAAATATTATGAACTGTATTCCTATGCTGTATGTTACATCCCTGTGACTTATTTTATAACCATAAGTTTTTACCTCTTAATCTTCTTCACCTTTTTTACTCACATCCCCATCACCCTTTCCTCTGTCCCCTTTTTTCTTTTTTAGCCAATCTGATGACTGAAAATTTTATCATTTTAATCTGCATTTTCCTAATCATTGGTAAGTTGAGATTCTATTGATGTGTATGAATCATCTGTGCTATTTCTATGAATTGACTACTCATATTTACCCACTTTTCCATTTATGTTTGTATTTTTTTCCTTTTGATTTGTAGCGTTTTGAATAGTCTGGGTAGTAATTCTATCTCTGAAAGAATGAGAAAATAAGGCAACCACTAATCACAATATTAATACAACTGGGACTATAAATATGAAATCAATATTATAAACAGTATTTAACTTGGTCTGTTATTTGTATTTTATTTATGATGTCTTTTGTTACATCTGACCATCACCATCTCTGTGGATTCTAAATGTACTTACTATCTCTATTCTGGTTGTGTATGGGGAGGGGCTAGTTACTGGAGTGAAGGAGGAAAGCAAAGTAAAAATTGATTAGAGTTTTTTGGTTTGGTGGCTGGTAGTCAGGAGTACCAGTAACTGACATACAGAATTGAGGGAAAGAAGCAGCTTTGAGAAGGAAGGCAATTGTTGAGTTCTGTATAGGGCTTGTTGAGTTTTATATTCTAACAGAACATCTTGGTTGTGATGTCCAGTAGAAAGTTGGAATACACCCATCACTCACCAAACAATCTCATTATGGGTATTTGCAGCCCGGCACTCACATTCTGGTCTTGCTAGGCAAGTTGACATTCTTTGCTTATATGACATTGGAGACTAGCCATCAGCTCAAAGCACATGATACCAAGTTCCTAGAACCAGACTGACCAGATCCTTGCTGGATGAATTCATTTTCAGAGTCCTTGCTCTTTCCTTGAATGACAATATTGCATATATAGATAGGGTCCAGTAGAAGTAATGCCTGAACTTGAGTTATGATTTTATTACAAAATTATAACCATAGATATTTATGATTTTGTAACAAAAGATTTAGTATAGATTATGAGCTCATAAAAAAAGGAGCATGCATTATTTGTGTAACCATAAGCATATATGGTTATGATTTTGTAATAAATCATAACTCAAGTCCAGGCGTTACTTCTGCCGGATCCTGTATTTTTATAATAAATTCTTTTGGGCAAAGATTATTCTCATGCTCTTTGAAGGGTTACTACCTATGTGTACTAACTTACACAGTTTCCAAACCACTAGAAAAACAGCCAGCATTTATGTTGCAAGAGCTACCAAGACTTCCTGCTTCAAGACATTTTACATTTTACGAATGTGGACAGTTTATAGCTGTTTATAACTTTATTATCAACATCTGTTATTGACTCACCAGCTTGATACTTGCACATACTTTCCCATAACCTTACAGATATTATCCTGAGACACTGAAGCTCAGAGAGGTTGTATTGCCCAACATCTCCTAGCTAGTAAGTAAAAACACTAGGATTTAAACAGTCTACCTGGAACAAGAGAAAGTTATGCTCATACAGAATAATATTTAAGCCTGAAGTTCAGAAGAAGGGTCTGGGTCAGAAATTAGACCTGTGAGACTGTACCTGAATACAGGGTCAGCTTCATGCACATGTAACTTGTGTATTCACAAAGGGCCTGTGCTTGGTCTCATACTCTGCTGTTGCTTTCTTGAAATTTATAGTAATTGTTGAGTGAAGGACCCCACATTTTCATTTTACACTGGGTCCCACAAATTATGTAGCTAGTCCTGGGTAAATGAGATTATTCAAGGGATGTGAATAAACTAAGAATAGCAGCAGGGCAAGGGACAGAGTCTAAGCAGCCCCATCTGGAATGATTGAGAGAGGAAGACTTGTCCATCAGGAGCTGAGAAATAATAAGAAAAGTAGGAAGAAAACCAAAGAGGGTGGTTGTTACAGAGGCTGAGACAGGAGTTCCAAGAGAGAAGTATGGATCTACAGGGTCACCACCTATGGATAGGTCCAGGTAACTGAAAACCAAAATAAGACCTTTGTCTTTTGAAGGATGGGAAGTGGTGCTGGCAGAGAAGACATGCAGCTCAGTATAATGTGAAGGTCAAGAAATGGTTCCGGTGTATATACTGCTTATGGAAGTATTGTGGTCATGGTAGGAAGGGGAGCAGTTTGAAGGAAGTACGGAGTCAAAGGACAACAGTTTATAATGAGAGAAGAAAATGCTCGTGCTGGGGGTAAAAAGAGAGAAAGGGCCAGTAGAAAGAAAGCAATTTATGATTCAAGAGAACTTAGTATTGTCCTGATGTCACATATGAACAGATGAATGGTGGGCATACAGTTGGAGGAGTCAGCCATGTAGAGAAGAAGGGATGGGCACAGATGAACAAGGGAGGTATTGGATAACTTTTTTTTTTCTTATGACATGGGAGCTAGTGTCCAAGTATGGAGCTAGGAGGAGAAGGGATGAAAGTTGTTTCTGATTGAAAAGGGAGCCAATCAGGCATGAGTAACAGAAAAGTCTGGCTTTGGGGCCACTGGGTCCCTGAAGTTCATGTCAAACTACATCTGGCTTTTTTTTTTCCATGGCTGTTATGAATTTGAAGATAAGAGACTCATGCTTACATTCCTATCCAATTTTTTTCTACTTGTTCAGAATTGGGTAGAAAGTAACATGTCTCCTAATTGCTCTTCTTATGGTCTGGATCTGAAAATTAAGAGAAAAGTAAGGCAGAAAGAACTAGATTCTCTGCTTTGGGCAGAATGGGGATTCCAGGAAGTCTTGCTATTTGAAATTATCTAATTATATTAACTTTTGTCTCTGTGTCATTTCTTTGCAACCCTGCTAGACTCATTGCATATGGAAGTACCCAATCTCATGTAATCCCTCTAAGACTTCTGGATCATTATCTATAATTATACAGATGATTGAAACTCCAAGAATTAAGTAATTTGTTCAGGGTCACAGCTAGTACCAGAGTCAGGATTCAAACCAAGCCTGACATTTTTGAAATCCCTGCCCCACCCTGCATTGAAAGAAACTCATGGCTTGGAGTGGTTGTGCACACGACATCCCACTCAGTCTTCATAAACAACCCTATGAGGTAGATAATATCTCTGTTTTACGGATAAGAAAACTGAGGTTCAGTGTAACTTGCCCAAAGTTACCCAGTTAGTAAATCAATTCAGCCTTTTAGATTTAAAAGCCCAGGTTCTTCCCAAAAAATATGTTTAGGGAAACACTCTTAATGAATTGTACCAGATTTGTATACAGGCACTGAGCTCATGATGATGATGCTATCTGAGGAGGCAGAGCCTAGAGGTAGTTTTCTGAAAGGAGAGAAGTGTGTAGGTTAATGAAAATTGGGAGTTTTCTCCAAAGAGGGTAGAGTGCAAAAATTTCAAAAGAGCCAAGGGAGTGGGGAGAACATGGCAGTTGCTACCTGTGTAGTTACCCAGGGTTGTAGGATGTCCTTGGGTACCCAGACTGGAGAAGGGGAGAGTAAAACCAAGTTCCCCTTCTGTTTAACAAATCTGGTTGAGGACAGTGCAAGGAGACCCTTTCACCCTGAAACTGCAGAGAGAAAAAGATCACCATATCCTCTAAGGTGGACCTCTGTCCTGGTTTGGGCTGAAAACTGAATGAGCCTCAGAAGTAAAATCCGGAAGAAGAATCAGCCCCAGGAGGGAAGCAAAACACAGGAGGCCTGGCCAAAAACAAGTTACTAATGGAGGCCTGTGCTAAGCTATAACTTAACAAATCTCTCTGTAGCATGGATGGCTGAAGTGTCTCGTATCATAGTTTGCTGCAATGTACTCTAATTCATTACATAGTATGGGGGACAGGAATGCAGCAGAATTAAATGGAGAAAGTCAGTAACTCCCCAAAGTGCTGTGGTTAAGGGAAGATTTCTTCTTACTTTGGATGAGTGGTGATAGCAGCAGAAAGTTGTCAGGATAATCTGCAGAAATACTCTCATACATGCAGGTTACCTTCCTGGCCCCTTTTGTACTTTGTCACGATCTGTCCCACCTCTGAGCTCCAGTGGTTACAATATGAGCCCTTATCTCTTCCCACAGTTTCTGGCTGGAATTCACCCGGCTTCTCCCCCGAGTTGACACTGACCTCCTGCTCATCCTACCTCTGGCAGCTTGCCAAGTCAGTGCCACAGGTTTCTCATCAAGTTTAGTAACCCACGAGTGAGTGGTTGCTCATATTGTTATATTACAGAGTGAATCATAGCTATGATCTTTAATCTTAGTAAAGCAAGAGAAGATGTCTAGGTTTATATATGTATCTCTATGTGTGAATATTTGTGTGTATATAGATACATATGTATATTCACACACAGAGACAGTGCCATCCGGGGCTTATTTAAAATTGATTTCCCAAAGGAGTAATGCAAATTGGAAGCTTCATCAAAATAAGACAACAGGAGAAGTGCATGTTGCCAGAACCATTAAAATGAATGAGATAGTTATGCTGCTGGCATGGGGCCACCCTGCTTAGGCTGCAGTGCTGTCACAGCCCTGCTGGTTCATCAGCAGCCCTCCTAGGACAGCTGCTATTTGGTCAGTGAATGCATTTCTGTTTGGCATGTGTCCTCACACTGTTGAATACTCAAAGTGTGTTATTTAGCAAAGCAGATGCAGAGGATTATATTCCTAGGACTTAACCAAAGACAAAGCTGACTAGGCATCATTTTTCTTCGGGAAACTTACCTTATGTACTATTTTATAGTGTTAGCCCAGCATATTTTCTGTTCACATAATTTACCCCAAAAATGAGTATATGAAATGTTTAAACTGTTTAGAGTATTATGCTACTTTGGAAATAGTTTTGTCAGTTGTTTAAAAGTTAAACATACACCTACCGTACTAACTCAGCTGTTCCTCCCCTACGTGTTTACCCAAAAAGATGAAAGCATATGTCCATACAAAGACTCATACAAGAATGCTAATAACAGCTTTATTTATGATAGCAAACATTTAAAAAAACAACCTAAATGTCCCTCAACAGTTACATGAATAAGCAAATTGTGGTACATCCATTCAATGGAATAGTACTTGGCAATGAAAAGGAGTAAACTATTGATTCAATGAAACAACATGAATGAATCTCCAAATAATTGTGCTGAATGAAAGAAGGCAGATAAAGAAAAGTATGTTCCATTTATATAAAATTAGGGAAAATGTGAACTGATCTAAACTGACAGCAAATCTGCAGTTGTCTGGGGGCACAAACAAACAAGTTCATTCATTGGATTGTGGTGATGGTTTCACAGGTATATATGTATATCAAAACTTACCAAATTATATACTGTTAAATAGGTGCTAATAATTTATACATTTTTAATTGTAGCTGAGTAGATTTGTAAAATGTTCGGCAAGTCTACGGGAGAACGTGGATAAAGCGAACAAAGTGGCAAGGGTATCCCTTCTCTACAGAAGTCGATTGATTAAGAAGACAGACAGTTAAGACTCAAATAATAGGTAGTTTTAAAAAAACCCAACCCACAATGTCTATTTTGCATTAATTAATGTGCCTCTTCACCATCTTTGCTGCTGCTTCTTACCTCCTGCTCCCAATGTGCTGATTGATTAAAAAGTGTTATTACCCAATTAGAGATACTTGGGTCCATTGACAGGGATTTCAGCTTCTGTTAATATTCTTCTTCTTCTTGGTTTAGTGTGGAAATTCTAATAATAAGAGAGTAAAAAATATGAGGAAAATTTGAAGATGAAGTGAGGAGAGGATAATTACTGCAGCAGGTAGTAGTAGACAGAAATTAGATATTGGATTGGGAGGTTTACTTTGACAAAAAAACAACAACAACAAAAAAAACCACTTTTTTTTTTTTTTTTTTTTTTAGGAAAACAGGACCAAAGGAATAGGGGAAGAATCAGGGAAACAATATGGGCAATCTGTGGGTTGTTAGTGAATACTCTTGAAATGAAAATGGGAATATGATGGAGCAGCTGGAATTTGAGGAGAATTGAGGGTTTGGGGAACAGTCCCACAGGAGGTCAGTAGGGCACTGACAAGAAGTAAGGGAGAAAAAGCTTTGTTAGAGAGCAGAGGAGCAGCATCTGAACTCACCTAGCATGACTTTTTCTGGAGCCTGCCCAGTATGGTTCTGTTAAATTTTCAACAATACTAGTTATATTGAATTAGAGATATAATCAATCTTCTTTTTTATGGTGAAAATTCTGTTCAAAATTGGTCAGCTGGACTCAACTTAGATGACCCCAGTTTTGTTGGCAACGTCCAAAGCATCATGGTCAGGAGCCAGTAGAACATATGCCTTCTCTCCATCAGGTCTGACCAGAGTGTTGACCTTAGTCATGTCAGTGTCATAGAGCTTCTTCACAACCTGTCTGATCAGGTGCTTGTTGGCCTTGACTTCCACTATGTTGTTGTCTTCTATCTCCACGGCCGATTTTGTTGTCAGGGAGAACTTGGTCATTGTAGTCAAGTTTGTTTCTCTTGCGAGTGCTCCTTGGAAGATATTTGGGCAGCCTTCAGCACAGCAATGTCTTGGGCTGCCAGAGGGTGGGTGACATGTGGATCAGTTTGGGGTTTTTTTTTGTTTTTCATTTTTTGTTTTTGTGGTTGTGGGCACCATTCAGTGCTGCCTTCTTGGCCTCCAGAGCCTTTGCTTTGGCTTTGGCTTTGGCTTTGGGAGGGGCAGGCGCATCTCACAGCCAACCTTCTGTCTTCACTTTCAGCCATCTTCATGAAGGGACTCAGCCTTTATTTTTAGAGGAGGGAAATGTGTTCTCATCTTTGAAAAAAATAACCTGAAGTTGTCAGACAGGTGAACTAGTACTTTGAAAATAACTGAGTTGTACATTTTAAAACTGTTCACAAATTTTCGAATACTTCCAATAATTGTATTGTCTCTCAAACGTGCACTTTACTATATGTAGTATCTTAGTATTTTTTATAAAAACTATAAAAAAGCTGTGGTAATTATTTTCACTAACATCTACTGCAGCAGTTCTCAACCTGTTGGACACGACCCCTTTGGGGGTCGAATGACCCTTTCACAGGGGTCGCCTAAGACCATCGGAAAACACATATCAGATATTTACATTACAATTCATAACAGTAGCAACATTACAGTTATGAAGTAGCAACGAAAATAATGTTATGGGGGTCACCACAACATGAGGAACTGTATTAAAGGGCCATGACATTAGGTTGAGAACCACTCATCTACTGCCTGCTTACAGTAAATGTGACGCATTTCCTAAATGGCAGGCACTTTTAAATATATTAACTTATTTAAGTTCATAAGGACACAATTACATGCTTTATAAAGAAGAAAACTGAAACACAGAAAGGTTAGATATCTGATAAATGACGAAGCTTGGCTTCATAACCTCTCTAATAAAGTGCCTTTCATATCATGTCATGACACAATTACACCAAACAAGCATGACTCATGGAATGTAATCAGAAAGCAACTTTCTTTTTGTCTCTCACAGTCCTTTCACATTTACAAAATAGGTCTAGTTCTTTCCCTATCCATGAATAAAATTGAGGGCTGCTTCATGACTTTTATAGTCATTCTTAGTATCATGAGATCCTAAAATCAGTAATATGCATCTCTAGTCCAAAGGAACAACAAAATTTGAAACTTTATTACACACTATTTCTTTTTCCCAAAGCAGTCCCGATACAGGTTAGCAACCTATAAAGGTGGTAGTGGAAGAGGAGTTTAACCCTTCTTCACCTTTCCAACCTTGTACTTTACCCCTCTTCCCCCATCTTGCTAGCTGTGGTTTCTAACCCCAATCCTACAGGGTCAAAGACAAAAGAGCTAAAGTGGCTGGAAATGGCTCATTTTCTCTCTGCATTTGAGGTTGACTATCTCTCAAAGGCCTTTTGTAGTTTTTTTGCAACCCCTTTCCAATTACCAGAGATTTTTCATCTCTAATTACCCCAAGTAAGAGAAGTCCAACTGATCATTAGCTTTTTCCTCAACTCTCTGGATATCTGACAGGTTTCTTCCTATTGGGGTCACTCACCCATTCAGACAGTTCTCTTGAACAAGTCTTGTAATGACCCCATACAGGTGCTCTCAACTATTGAACCATATCTGATCCATGAGAAACATCCCAGCATCATATGCCCTGACCAACTCCGATGCTCCAGGCCACCAATACAGCCACTTCTCTGCCCAGCTTCTAGACTTTCCCTATAGGAAGTCAGGAAAATCAGTCCACATAGAACTGTAAACTGTAGAGGACACATTTTGTTAGTCTCTTTAAATCTCTTAAATTTTGACTCTGTAGTCTAGATGAAAAAAATTGTTCCCATCCATCCCTTCCATTTGGTGGGAAGGACTCATGGCATATCCCTGGTTGTCTCTTGTGATCTTCAACCCCAGCACTTTCATTTCCTTTATTTCTTTCTCAATGAGGGTTAAGAGTTGAGAGGCTACATTTCTAATAAGAAAATTCAGTAAGGTTCCTGGATATAAAATTACTATACAAAATTTAAGAGTGTTCCTCTATAGTATCAATAACCAAATAGAAAATGGACCCAAAAAATTCACATGGGCAATAAAAATTGTAAGATATCTAGGAATAAATCTAACTTAGTCTATATAGGATAGCTATGGAGAAAGTTAAAATATTAAAAAAAAGAAGGCCCAAATACAGAGTTGTGCCATATTTATAAATAGGAAAGTAAATGTCACAAAGTCAGTTCTTCCAAAATTACAAATTCAGTAATTAATAAAAAAAAAAGAAACTACATTAAAGTGCTTCTCTGATAACAAATGCAAAACATACAGAAAAGATTAGAGTTAGGAATATCTAATAATTCTGCAGAGAAGAAAATGGAATGGAAGGCTTGACTTAGGAGAGTTAAGACTTAAAGTTATGGTTAAGTAGAAGTGAGGAGCAGGAATAGACAGATAAACTAAGGAAGAGCACAGAGAATCAAAGAGAGATCCAAGTATATATGAGAACTGTTATAAAATGTGTCATTAAAAATCTTCAATAAGTTAGAACAAGTGGATAAATAAAAATGGATTCCAGACTCAAAACAGTCACAAATACAAATTCCATAAGGATTAAAATCTAAATGTTAAAAACAAAACTTCTGAAACAAAGTATGAGAATGTCAAACTATCTTATGATATTGCGGAAGGTGGAAGATTTCTTATGTACGATACAAAAAGCACAGAATAAAGAAAAAGATGGACAATTGTGGTTATGTTAAATTGCAAAAATATCTAAAAGACACCATAACCAAATTTAAGCTACCCACAAAGTGAGGAAAGACTTGCATGAATATTACAAAGGCTTATGTCCAGATTACACAAAGAGTTGCTATTACTTTGTCAAGAATAAAAAACAAAAAATATCAACAAGGAATATAAACAATATAAAGAACAGAAAACCTGCATGGCTAAAAAAACCTATAAAAAGATGTTCTACTTCACTAGTCTTTGATGTGTTGAGTATTGAAACAAGTTTCATTCTTTGCATCATACTGGAAATAATAAAAAGTCTGACAGTACTAAGCATTGGAGAGGAAGAAGGAAAACAAGCACCTAGACTCACTGCTAGTAGGAGTGCAAAGTGATACAAAGCTGATTCCATTGTCTCTTTAATGTTTTGCCTTAAAAAGTGGGGTAAATAAAATAGAATGTTGATATTTATCAAATCTAAGGGGTAAATACATCAATTTTTATTATATTGTATCTAAACTTTATTCAGTGTTCTTAACTTTTCATTTTGAAATAGTTTTAGCCATGCAAAAATTGTAAAGTTGCGCAGAGAGTTTTTGTATACTCATCTCACACATTCCACAGATGTTAACATCTTCCATAACCACAATACAATGGTCCAAATCGGGCAATTATCATTAATATACCACTATTATCTAATCTACAGACCTTATTCAAATACATCAAAATTTTTAAATTAAAGTCTTATGATCCTATGGTTCATGTCATTTTAAATGCACAGTATAAGTTAATTGACAGGATAGCTCAACCATGTTGCTATCAGCAAGGAGAAAATGCATTCCTGGACATGAAGACTACCTATTTAGACATGCTACACTAGTGATGAGAATGTCTCCTTTTCCTGAAGATAGGCAGAAAAAATGAGGGCCAGATAATGGATAAATATTCTTAAAAGAATATTTTATTTTTATTTTATAGATTTTCATTTCTCTAAATGCACCAAACAGAAAAATTTTATGAGAGAGGTGGCTTTTAGGTAATACATCTTATAATTGTCATTACGGAAACTTTAGAATATATACAAAGATAACACATTATTTCTTAAAGTATCAATGAAACTTTAGATCTAAAAATAGATTCTTCCTTTATGAATCTTTAAAAGTGAGGCTTGAGCAGACAGTAATTTTCAGAAAAATAGCCACTGCATATGTTCATTCTCTCTTCAGGTCCCTAACAAACATTTGATTATCCCTCCCTCCCTCTCAGTCAGTGTCTACAATGTTTTTCACTATTGATACCGAATTGTCTAGGTGCTAAAGAGCAACTGAAATTTGGAAATTTTTTTCTTTGTAGACTTTTAGGTGAGAATTAAAGAACTTTATACATTCCAGATGATTGAAGTGCCTGGAGGCAAGCCTGAGTATGAGACACTTTGTCAAGAACTTTGTCAAGAACCCGGGTCAGAGCTGTGGAGTGACATAAGGGAGGCCCATACACTCACACACACCCATGCCACCTGACTGTGAGAACCCAGGCTACAGTGGGTGCTCCCAGGAAAGCTAACAGTATTTTCCAAATCTGCCAGATCACAGGTATCACCTGGGATGTGTCAGAAGCCAGATTCCTGGGCTCTACCTCAGAATCTCCAGGGAAGGAGCTCCAGAATCTGCATTTTTATAAGTGTCCTACCTGAGTCTGATAAGCAGGAAAATTTGGGTAACAGTTAAGGAAGCCATTTTTGGCAGGTTTGCTGCCCGCCTGACTTGAGCTGACAAGACAATTTCAGCCCATGTGTGTTGTTATATTGGCAGAATCTTATCAAGAGCCAATAGGTGATCTGTATACTGCAGGGATCGGGGGTGGGGGTGGGGTGGGGAGGATGGCTGTGCAAGGGGAAATAAAATAGTTCAGAGAGGTGGGGAGGATATGTGTAAAGTCTGCAAAACTGCCCTCCAGTTTATCAAGGTGCCCCCAGTCCAGTTCATTGCTTCTGGGTTCCTACAAGCCTCCACCCCTCCCCAGATCTCAAAATACCCACCTGGCTGAAACTACCCAAGTAGAAGAGGGAGATGAGAGAAGGAAGTGCTTACCTGGGCATGCTGTCTGTGCCAACGTCAAAACTGCTCTGTGCCCTATCTCTTTAGAAAGGTGTTGTCAAAGAATTCATGTAACAATTGTGGCCAGTTACTAGAGTCTGGGGACTGTGATTTGTGCCAGAAAGGTGCCATAAGTTTGGAAAATTGCTCACATCATGGGCCTTCAAATCTCGGGGGAAAGAGACAGCAAAAAAAGAGCGAGAGAAAAAAAATTAAAACTACACAGATGGGCTGAGAGGCTGTTAATTTATCAATCTGCAAATCTGGGGCCAGGCCAAACGCAGTAACTGTCAAATCAAGTATGCACCCAAATTTTAATTTTTCCATCTAGTAATGATTCATAAGAGGGCCCTTGTAGGAGTTCAATTTGTGAACATTCATGGAGACAGGAAACATAAAGGGGCCCAAGCAGGCTTTTTTATGTTACAATTAGGGGAGGAAATGTCAACATACCTAATTATAGTTCATATGGCACTGTTTACAGTATGCATTGTAAAGTAAATTAAATTATTTTAAAAATTGAAGACATTTTGGAACTATTGTTAAAACTGGGGGAAATATGCTTAGGAATATAATAGTAATTGCCAGGGTGGCACAGACCCCAGGCTAATCACGCCAATCACGACATGTTGGCTGGCTGTCCCGTTCAACCCTCAGAACCACCCCGTGAGATAGCAACTAGTTTTTGCCCATTTTATATATGAGGAAACTGGTGCTTGGAGATGTTCGATTCGTTCCCCCCAACAGACTGGGTCCGTCGAGGTGACCACCATGCTCTTCATCAAATCCAGCTGTTTCATTTCTGAGCCCTACATCCCTTTTCCTTAAGGTGTGTCTCCATTTCTGTGTATTATGTTGACATTTCACACTTCACCCACCTAGGCTCATCCTGACATTCACTGTTGGTGACAGTCCTTCTGCTCTGTAGTCACTCCCTAATATTGCTAGCAGAATGTGTCTCTGCTGGCCCATGTCACCTCCTTAACCACATCCCAAATGACCTTGGGTTATGATGGTCATGTCATATTAGCCCGTTCTCCTCTTCTCTGAGCTCTTCATAGCAGCAGGTATTCATTCAACAATTGTTAAATACGTGTAATATCCATGGAGGCCTTAGTACTTCAGCTGGAACTTAAATACTGAAAAAATTATTAATGAAGACATTTTAAAAACCAACTAACTTATTTTGTGATTAAACTCTGTGAGGACAATTTTTAAACCCAAGAACTTATGACTAAAGATGACTTTCTTGTTAGGAGAAATGAATAAAAAAGTAACTACAAGTTTTGTGGCCCATATGTAATGAAACACACTTTGTCAATCACTTGATTGTCAATCTCTGGTCAACCTTGCCTTGCCACCAGTTCATGGCCATGTCTGCTTTTTCTATAAAGAAGCACCAATTTGAAAAACCAAGAATGATTGAGTATTCTCTGATACAGCTATTTATCATCATTAATTACCCTTATCACTCTAATTATTCCAAAGTAATTTATAGAAACGAAATTCATCACTCATAAAAACCGGTGACAGATGTCAAGGATGGAGGGTTGCAGGCGGCAGGTCTCGCTGATGGGCACATCCTTCCTTCTGCCTGCCTCCTGCTCAATTTTTGCCCCGTCTCCATGATCTTTGACGAGCATTATTCACAATAAGTCTTCTGGAAGCATCCTTCAGAGAACAGTAACTACCCTCTTCCATTCAGCTCTTTCAAATTTTAAGTAAAAGATCAAAAGAGTAAGTTTGTCTTGTTAAGACAGAATCATTTCTTCCAAAGTGTTTTCAATGAAATGGGTGTAATCGCTCTGTGGAGTGCCCCCATGGACAGCTAAGCTTCTTGTTACATCAGTAATGAAGTATACAGTGAGATGTCTTTTTTAAGAGGTAACTATTTAATCATTCTTAAAGTGATTATCTCTTTCTGTATCTTACATACTAAAAAAAAAAAATTATCTTCATTGGCATACTAAAGTAGATGAGTTTTAATAGATTATAATCCAGTCTGTTGCCATTCAGATTTTTATTTTCTGTGGAATCTTCTTTAAGTTTTTAAAAGTGATGACTTCAGGTATACCCTGAGTGTTCAGTTTGCCACTTAGTAAGTCTTTTCACCTAGATTGTCTCTGCTAAATTAAATCAATTTGGTATTCACTGTTAATGAAGACAGATGCCACAGTTTTGACACACTAGAAAGTCAGTGTGTGTGTGTGTGTGTGTGTGTGTGTGTGTGCGCGCGCGCAATTTTTTTAAAGAATCCTGAATTTATAGTATTGGATTATATTTAAAGAAGCACAAAATATAGGAGCAAATTTTAATTTTGCCCATGAGGATAGTACACATGAAAATAGAGGGTTGAACTGAAAAAAAAAATGTTCATAATACATAGCCTCTATCTTTCATATTACATGGCTGGATATTTTCCAGACAGACAGCCCTCGTGTATCTCTCTGCTACGGACAGAAATCATGCCATTTAAAAAATTGAGAATGGCATGGGGAAGTTTGTGCTAGAACAGTTAATCCCAGAGAAAATACCTCAGTAGGAACACTAGCTAGGTCAGTGTTTCCTTAATAATTCATTGCCAACTGTCAGTCTAATTGCAAATAATAGATTAGTCTTGCATGGTGAAGGTCTCTCTCTATCTCTGTGTGTCAACACCATTCCCAACCCTTTATGATCTGTACTCAAGAGTAAAAGCAAAAGCAGTAGGTATCTGTTCAAACCATTTCTGCCGAAATGGGAATTTCCTTTTTACTTTCCCCCATGTGTCCTTAGAAAAAGGTGCTGGGTAATGAAATGCTAGGAGAGTTAGCTCAGTGAAACTCTGTGGGTGTACACTCCCCAAACAAATTTCACCAGGAGCAGGAGAATATTCGGTATATCGTATAAAGAATATTATAAAACATTTGGTCCACAAAGCAATAAGAAAGTCTTCTGGAGTTAAGTTGGCCCTGCAAAATTCAAGATTATAAATCATGTTTACACAAGGCTGGGCCTGAAAGAAGTCCGACTATTAAACCGTAGACTCTATCTTGTAGTAACGAGGCTGAAGATCTTTGAATTAGGAGTCTTGGCTGCCCATGGTTACATCGGGTGAAGTTAAAATGCCTCATTATCCTTGCCTACACAAACTTTGACAATAATTTTCAGAGTTTAGCTCCATGGTTAGAGTGAATCGGGGTCATTGCTTGAAGTTCTTCCTGAGTGGCTAGCTGCCCTTAGTAACATGCTCTTGGAATAGCAGTTGCGAACTCAAAAACACAGGAGCAAAGCAACCAATTCCAACAAGTCAAGCAGAGCTGCAGTGAGCAGCAGGGAGTGGTGAGGGCTCTGGCAGTGAGAGTTCAGCCCCCATCTAAAGAAGCGGCTGCCATCCAGGTTGCAGCCTTGTTATTGAGAGGAAATAGGGGCCCAGTGTTGTTAAATGTGACTACAAGGAAAGCCAGAAACCTGGGACTTCTCTGTAAAAATACTCCGGTTTTTCATATATTCAGCTAATTCAAATATGTTAAAGCATTGTGGCAGGCAATCAGAACATATTTTTGTCTAGAGCTGGCCCTTTGTCCACCATTTTTCAATTCCTGTTTTCACCTCTGATTTAGTCAACTTGGTATGCAAATGATTAATTTTACATTTAGAATGGAGGAGGCAAGTCCTATAGGTTCATCACCACTCCAGGGGAAGATCCTCTGCTACCTCCAGGCCTTCCTGACCAGTCATGTAGTGGGTTAAATGTGGTTCCCAAAACAAAATGTTCACATTCTGGTTCCCAGAACCTGTCACTGTGATCTTATTTCAGAAAATGATCTTTGCAGATTTAATTAAGTTAGAGACTCTCAGATGAAATCACTCTGGATTATCCAGGTGGGCCTTAAATCCAACGACAAATGTCCTTATGAGACACACAGAAGATAGGCATGAGAAGACCATGTAGAGATGGAAACAGAGATTGGAGTTATGCAGGCACAAGCCATAGAATAGCTAAAGCCACCAGAAGCTGAAAGAGGCAGTGAATGGAGCCTCCCCTGGAGTCCTCAGAGAGAGTATGGCCCTGCTGACACCTTGATTTGTAGTGCGAGCCTCCAGAACTCTGAGAATAACTTTCTGCTGACTTGGTGTGGCAGCCCTAGGGAACTAACACAGGACAGTAGCACCATCTTTCTAATCAGGGCATCTGTAAGCATCACCCCCATCATCTAAAATCCAAAGGATCCTCTGAGGATGGCTACTTTATCAAAAAATTGTGCCAAAAATTAAAAATCAACTCCTCCACTTAAACTCTAGGTTTCATGACATCAAACGTAAAGTAAAATGCTCATATAACCCACAGAGAAAAATTAAACTTCAGACAGAAATATCATTCAGGAGAGAGATGCATTGATAACCATAATTGGGCCACTCACTGTCTCTACCTAAGAAGACAGTTTAGAAATAAGTGTGATTGCATCTTAATTCTGACTGAAGGAAATTGCTCTTGATTCTTTCCCTAAGTTAAATATGAGAGCTATAACCAAGACAGTCTGATGGATAACAAAGGCTACTGAAGCAACAGTCACTTTGCAAATTTTAGATGCTTTACTAAATGTGAATTTGAAAACCAAAGACAACACATCAAATTATGCAAGGGAGAAAAAAAAAAAAAAGCCTACTTGAGGCCACTGACAATTAGGATTATTCAACCATTTATCACCCTTTCTTAAGTAAGCATGATGAATCCCCTGCCCCTAATACGGTTTTACCTAAAGCCCACTAAAGCAGTCAGTATATTTTATGTTTTCCCAGCATTCTTATATACACAGAAGAAAAAAGGGCAAAGCTGTCAGTCACACAGGTACATATGTCATGCTTCTATAGTCCATGTCTTCCCAAATGCCTGATTTATGATGTACTTTCTTATAAACCATGTGGAACCAAAATCCATTTCTCCTTTAAGTTACTGGTTTTCTTGTGCCTTTTTAAAGCCTTTGTATTTTTTCATCCATTCAGCATTGGTTGTACTCTTCTATTTGTCAGTGCACTAGGCTTTCTCTTAAGGAGTTTACCACCTAATGGAAGAGACAGGCATGGAACAAAAAATCACAGAGCTGGAGGATGAATCATAATTGAGATGTGCACCTGGTGCTATGAAAGCAAAGAAGAAAGAAGATCAAATTTAACTAGAGATAGTGTCATAGGGGAGTTGCCCTCTGGAGTGGGTCTTTGAAGCATCGTTAAATGTGAGGTAGCTCATGGTGTTGCGTGCAAAGATATAGGGGCATGGGGAGTGGGGATGGTTGAGGGGGACACATGGCATATTCAAAAACTGGTGGAGAATTTAAGATGGCTTTAGAAGTAGGTGCAGGGAGTGGGGAGGGAAGTGGGTGGCTGTCTCCCTTCTGGTGATTTCATCATCCATCTCCTCTCCTTCATTCCTGACTTTGATGATGAGGTCTTTGTTATCCCCTGCCTGGTCCTCCAGGTGAACCCCACCAAGCCTCAAGTCTTAGTCTCCATACCACACCCCCAGAGCAAGCTTTATAAATAATAATTGCATCACGTGACTGCCATTGAAAACCCACTGGTCCATTCCTAGTGCCTCTAAGCTCAACACCCAGTTTGATCTGGCCTTACCTACTCCTGTGGGTTTATATTCATTTTCATGGTTGCCATAACAAAATACCACTGCCTACTTTGCTAAAACAACAGAAGTTCATTGTCTCACAGTCTGGAGGCTGGAAGTCCCAGATCAAGGTATTCCCAGGGTTGGTTTCTTCTGAGGGCCTAGAGGGAAGGATCTCTTCCAGGCCTCTCTCCTTGGTTTATAGATGGCCATCTTCTATGTCCTAGTCTCTTACAAAGACATTAGACATATTGGATTAGACTAGAGCCTACCATAATGACTCATTTTTACTTAATTACCTTTTTAAAGACCCTAACTGAAAATATGGTTATGTTCTTAGGTTCTCAGCATTATGACTTCAATATGTGAGTTGTTAGAGGAATACAATTCAGATCATCATAGGCCTCATCTCCTGTCTTTGCCCACACTCACTCCATACCAAATGTTGTGCCTCTGTTTGGACGATTTCCTCTGCCTGGAATGCCCTTACACTCTCTGTTGAGAGGCTATAGAGTGTAATGGTTAACAGCTCTGATTCTAGAACAAAAATCCAGTTTTGAATGTTGGTTCTGCCATCACATGGTTGTATGATTTGGACTTATCACTTAACCTTCCTAATCTGAGTTTTCTCATTTGATCAATGGAGGCCTTACCTCCTTCCAAAAATTATAAAAATAAAATTGGTATAATAAATACGTGCAGAGCACCAAGAACATTGTCTGGCATGCAGTGAATGCTGTTCAAGACTTAGCTGTTGTAGTGCACTGGTAAACCCTATTCATCATGGAAATGTCAAGCATCACTTCTGATAAGAGTTCTCTGACTTCACACCCTTTGCTTCATGTTCCCACAGGACCATTATATCAATTAATAGTCATGTGGTTGGTTATTTGTTGCCTTTCCCACTAGTCTGTGACTCCTTAAGGCCAGTGACATCTCTTAGAAAGTTAAAGCTCAGTCTCTGGAGCTAGACAGCCTGGGTTCACAGCCCAGCACCTGTGTATCTTTCAGGAATTTTCTCTAACCCGTGTAATCTTTTACTCTTTTGTTGAATGGATATAATAGTATTACCTACCTTGTTTGGGGTATTGTGAAGATTAAATTATATTAGACATGTAAAGGATATATGTGCTACAAAGACTAATGATTATTAGCTATTATCTGCTTTATAAGCTTTATATATCCAGCATCTAGCATTCTGCTGAGTACTTAATAGGTGTGCAATAATGTTTAGATGGAATGTGGTTGAAAAGACTTGAATTGAAACAAATTGAAGCCAGATTGGTTACTCCTAGAAATGGTTCAAGGAAAAAATGATGAGATTGTGAACCAAGGCAGGGAGGCAAGGATGAAGAGATAGGAGAAAAGTATAGTGAAATTTGCAAGTTCTAGTGCACTATTGGACATGGAGAATAGGAGGAGGAGGAATCAAAAATGATTTCAGTGATTCTCATGACTGGATTGATGACAATGTCCTTGACTAAGACAGGAAGCATGGGAAGGTAAACAGATCTGTATGAACAGATAAAGGACTTAGTTTCAGTTGTCTTGAGGTGGAGGTGCCATTGAGATAGTAAAGTATAGGTTTCCTTTGGAGTTAAATGTATACATATGGAAAGCCAAGGCCATGTTTTAAAGGGAGAATTGGGCTGATTGCCTTCAGATGGAGACCCAAACATAAGAAGCACAGTGAAACCCTAGGCTTTCTGTTCTTTTCATCATATTTGTTGGTCTTGTCTCCTAGAAGAATGAAAAGCCCAGAACCTTTTCATTCTCAGAATCAGAGATCTCATACCACCCATCAGCCCACACACACATGAACGTTCTGTTTTCCTCGACATCTGCACCTACTTCTCCCCTTTCTCATACTAGGTCTTCCATGCCTTCTGGAATTTAATCCTTGCCAAAATATTAACCTGGGAAACCCAAGAGACACATGGCCTAAAGTCCACTACTGCAATAAAAATTATTTCACCTGTGTGGGCAGTACATCAAAAAATTAAGTTTTTTTGCTTAGATGGCCTGTAACTAGTCACTTTTTAAGAGACACGATCTAAGGTCTACTATCTCTAATCATCTGGCTTCAGGTAAACCATGTGAACACAGGACTTTACAATGGGAAGAGTAGAGAGGTGAGCAGGAAGATCAAACCAAAATTCTCTTGGTTTTACTTTATTAAGAAAAAAATGTTATATAGAACATAACTTGAAATAAAATTCCATGAACAAGAGCTGAGTAGAAAATCCACAAACATATTCAAGTGATTTTTTTCTTTAACCTTTTTGTTGTTCACAGCCTATTCCCCTCTGACCCCACCTCCCAATGGGATTTGCCTTCAGGATGTGCCTCCCCAGTGCTCCTTCTCACAAGAGCCAAGGGGAAGTGACAAAGGCTGAGCTCACCCTAACGTTTTTCTTTCCCTTTAAAGTCTTTTCCAAAATTAATATTCCATTGTCGTCTTGTTATAAATGCAGTACATACTCATCAGAAAAAGGTAACAAAACATAAAAAATTTTAACATCTATAACCCCACACACCCCGAGATAACCAATGTAAGCACTTTGGTGTATAGGCTTTATAGTCCTTACAGACTGTAGCTCTAGATGAGAGGTGATAGTTACAAACGCGTTCATAGATACAGTTAGGTTTACAAGTGCAGATACAGCTATGTTTATAGATATAGATATCTGTCCACTGGCAGGGCTACCCCATGTATCTGAGATTATTCAGGATGATGGTACTTGACTGAGTGGAGGGGCATATATTGATTTATGATCTCCCTTTTTCATTCAAATCAAGATGCACCTTGTTTAATCCTAAATCCTTTTCTTCCTAAGGGTTTACATTGGGTTGTTCCCCACTAGACCAAGTCTAGATTTGTTCTCCCCAGCTGCTATTGTCCATCCACAGCTGTGGCCTCCCCTGTGAGTCCAGCTCCTCTGTGGGTAAGCAGGTCCAAGGAGTCCTCAGACTTTCCTACCACAAGGAACTGGCTGCTCATGCTAGGTGTTGGCCCAAATGACTAGGCCTGTTCATTTTAAGTCAGAATCTTCAACCAGCAGTTACAGTTTGCTTTTATGCTCTAAGACTTGGGTATGACCTTTGATCATGTTTCCCAACAATAAAGATTCTTTCTAAAATTGGGGCTGGATGGGTCTTGGATGTAATGACAAAAATAATAATGATAAATTATTATTTATAGTCCTTATAAATGTAACATTTGTTTATAAAGCTGAGGGCTTTATAACTAACCCTTAAAACTACTCTCTGATATTATTATGCCCAGTTTACAGATGAGGAAACCCAGGATTGTCTGACTCCTTAGCTTGAATCATACCACACTCCTTCTAGTTGTGAGAGTTCCTCACAGGAAATTTAACTAACACCCAAGACTAGGTATTAAATTCCTTTTTTCTAAGGTTTCAGTTCTTTCTGGCTGAGAAAGAGCTGTATCGGTGGATATACAGAGGAGCTTAGTCAAGGGAAGTAGGTCTACTGCTGAGCAATTCCACATCCATCACAAAACCTGGTGGTGGGGGTTGAGTGAGTTTAGAATTACATCCATCTCCCAAAGATGCTCATGGTTTAGAAGTTTAACTTAGTTCGATAATATTTGACATTGAGAGGCAACAACTGTCAGTATTACCAGGAGCATATGCCCATCTGAGCATCTTACATGCTTCAAGCAGACTCAGGTTTGTCCAGTGCTTTTTGGCTTTGAAATTAATGTAACATGTATTATTTTAAAAATATAGCTAGCATAAAACATTATATTAGTTTCAGGTATACATCACAGTTATTCAACATTTTTATATTAATACCTGAAGAAATGATCACCATGATAATAAGTTCAGCAACCATCTGACAGTGTACCACACTATCACAGTATTGTTGACCATATTCCCTCTGCTGTACATTACCTCTCAAGACTGATTTGTTTTATAGCTAGAAATTTTGACCTCTTATTCCTCATCACCTCCCCCTACCCCACTTTTATTAAACTTTCAATTACAGTTGACAGTCAATATTATTTTATATTAATTTTAGGTGTACAGCATAATGGTGGGACTTTTGTATAATTTAAGAAGTGATCACCTTGTCTAGTTTAGTACCCACCTAGCACTATACATAGTTATCATCTTATTGACTGTATTTCCTATGTTTTACTTGACATCCCCATACTCTTAACTACAAATATTTACATCTTGATCCCTTCACCGTTTTACCCTGTCCCCCATCTTTCCTCCCATCTGTCACACCGAATCTAGTATCATCTGACACCACACATAGTTATTACAGTATTACTACATTCCGTGTGCTATACCCTACGTGCGCATGACTACTTTGTAACAATTAATTTGTACTTCTTACTTCCTTCCCCTTTTTCATTCATCACTCAACACTCCTCCACTTTGGTAACCATCAAAATGTTCTCTATTTCTTTATGCTTTGTTCGTTTATTTTGTTCTTTAGATTCCACATATAAGTGAAATCACATTGTATCTCCCTCTATTTATCTAACATACTCCACTCAGTACAACACCTTCCAGGTCCCTCCATGCCCCCGCAGAAGGCAAGAGCTTGTCCCTTCCATATCTGAGCAATATTCCATTGTGTAATATATGTGTACCACTTCCTCTCTATTCATTTATCCATTGATGAACATCCAGGCTGCCTCCACATCTTGGCTATTGTAAATAATGCTTCAATGAACATATGTCCCTAGCAAGTATCATTTCGGATTTCTTCAGATAAATACACAAAAGTGGATTACTGTGTCCTTCTTTGTCTCTTGTTATAGCCTTTATTTAAAAGTCTATTTTGTCTGATATATATATTGATACCCCAACTTTTGTATCCATTTTCATAAAATAACTTCCCATCCTTTTACTTTCATTCTGTGTGTTTTTCAATCTGAAGTGAGTCTCTTATAGGCAGTATATGTTTTTTATTGGAGGATTTAATCCATTTACATTGAAAGTAATTGTTATAGATATGTAGTTATTGCCATTTTATTAAATATGACTCATATTTTTTTTAATTCTGTCTTAAGGAAGTCCTTCTAACACTTCCTGTAATACTGGTTTAGTTGTGCTGAACTTCTTTAGCTTTAGCTTGTCTGGGAAGCTCTTTATCTGTTCTTTGATTTTAAATGATAGTCTTCCTGGATAAAGTAAGTCTTGGTTGTAGGTCCTTTTCATCACTTTGAATATTTCATGCCTGATAAGTTTCTGTTGAGAAATCAGCTGACAACTTTATGGACACTCCCTTTTAAGTTACTAGTTGCCTTTTTCTTGCTACTTTTAGGATTCTCTCTTTGTCTTTTAACTTTACCATTTTAATTATAATGTGTCTTGGTATGGGCTTGCTTGGGTTCATCTTATTTGGGACTCTTCACTTCCTGGACTTGTATTGTCTATTTCCTCTTCCAGGTTTAAGAAGTTTTCAGGCATTATTTCTTCAAATATGTTCTCAATCCCTTGCTTTCTCTCTTCTCCTTCTGATACCCCTATGATGTGAATGTTGTTAGACTTTATGTTGTCCTAGAGGTTTCTTAAACTATCCTTATATTTTTTAGATTCATTTTTCTTTTTGCTGTTCTGATTGGGTGTTTTCTGCTACCTTGTTTTTCCAAATCACTGATTTAACCCTCTACTTCACCTAGTCTGCTGGTAATTTCTTCTAGTGCATTCTTCATTTCAATTATCGTATTCTTCACTCTGGTTCTTTTTTATGGTTTCTCTGTCCTTTTTTTGTGCTTGTCATCTCTTTGTTGAAGTTCTTACTAAGTTACTTGAACATCTTAATAACCACTGTTTTGAACTGTCTCTGATAGGTTGCTTATCTCCATTTTGTTTTGTTCTTTTTCTGGAGTTTTTTCCTGTTCTTTTATTTGGGATTTATTTCTTTCCTCATTTTGGCTGCCTCTCTGTGTTTATTTCTAGGTATTAGATTAGGTAGATTTGCTTCCTCTCCCAGTCTTGCCAGGTGGCCTTATATAGTAGGTACCCTGTGGGGCCCAGTGGCACAGTTTCCCTGGTCACCTGTGCTGGGTGCTCCAGGAGTGTCCCTTGTGGATTGTGTATGCCCTAATATTACAACTGAGCCTTGATTACTATTTGCATTACAGTGGGTGGAAATGATTCTCAGGCTAACTGGCTATGGGGTTTGGCCATGTGCACAGTTTATGGGCTGCTGTGCAGGAAGCTTATCCCATGGAACTCTGGTGCCAATTGAGACTGCCCTTTGGGTGTGCTGCTTGTGGAGCTAATTGGGCAGTGCCCTGCTGTGGTTTGAAGCCAGCCTCCAAGTACATTGGTTCTGGGGCTTCTTGAAAGGGGATCCTATAAAGGCCCAGGTCAGCCCCTGCTTGTTACTGGCTAGGGACTATCCAGTAGGAGCTACAAAGCACTTCATGGTTGGTTGCTGCTTGTGCTGGACCTGGAGGTGCCTGGAAGAGGCCACACTGTGAACTGAAGATGGCTGCCACCAGTTTCAGGTCTGAGGTAGCTCCACAAAAAACCAGGACACTCTGAGGGCTGCTACCAGCTGCCAACTATCAGCTCCCATGGAGTTCAACAGCTGATAAAGCCTTCTGCATAGTGAGTTGGGTGTGGCAGGGCTCAGTGAATCACCTGGGTGGAGCGAGCTGAGCTCACCAGACCAATCAGGTTCAGATTTGGCCTTGCGCGTGGGGAAAGGGCTCAACACAGGAAAGATGGCACCCACCTGCTGGCTACCTGGGAAGAGGACCCCATACAGGGAAAATGGCCACTATCCTCCAGATCTTTCCCCCAAAATGGCACACCTCAGTCTGCACACCCATACATCAACACCCCCTGAGTCATGGTCCCTCTGCTTGAGTCCAAGGTGAGTGCCTGCACAGCCTTCTGTCCCACCTGGACAGTCAGAATCCCCACTGTTTTTCACAGCCAGGTGTTGTGGAGGCTCCTCTTCCTGGCACTGACACTCTGAGCTGCAGAGCCTGATGTGGAGCTGGGGTCCCTCACTTCTCTGTGGGGAGCCTCTGCAGCTGAGCTATCCCTCCTGATTTTCAACAGCTACATAAAGGTTTGGGGCCAGCTCATTCTGTATCTCCACCTGTCCTACCAGTCTCAATGTAGCTTCTTCTTTATACCCTTAGTTATAAAACTTATGCTCAGCTAGACTTCACATGGTTCTACAGGTTAATTGTTTCATAATTCAGTTGTAATTTTTGTGTGTTCCAGGATGAGGCAAGGACAACATTTATCTACTCCACCATCTTGGATCTACGTACCATGTATTTTTTTAATGAGGGCAGTTGCTTGAATTATATTTTAAGAAACAAATAAAATCCCAGTTGGGCGGTATTTACTAGATTGTAGAATAATGTGTTCTGAATGCTGGAGATTTCTAGTCCAGAAATGAGGAGCAGTGTGGTTTGATTCCATTCCACTGACTGTTCTTAGCCAATCTCTGAAATTGGAGGGTTGGGAATGCTTCAACTCAGCAAAGGGACACCGTGACAAAAAGGCAAAATTCTTGTAAACACCGGAGGGACAATCCCAGGCTGGGCTGGGCCATCTTTCCCGTTGGTGAGCTCTATGTTTAGAACCAAAGAAATCAGAGTAAGAGGGTAGGAGTGGGCCCTGAAGCAATGTGTCAAGATCTATAGTCTGATAGTACATATTTTGGGGTGACCATCTGGGGATTAAATTAAGATATTGAAAGTTCAAAAGGGAATAGAAAATCATTACTAGAATGGGAGAGGTCATTTTTTTCCTGGATCGCTCCCAAACAGAAAATTGAGAACAGGATTTGTTGCAGTAAAAACCCAAAGGGGTTGGGTTTTTTCTTTCTTTTTTCTCTTTCTTTTTTTTCCTTCAAAGAAGCCAGCAGATGTTTTCATTCTTTTTAGAGCCAACTCTCGGTTAATCAGTGCTTGGATGTTCGGTTTTTCAGTTACTTAGTTTTACTTTTCTTTTTCATGTCACTGCAGTAAAGAAAGCCTCTTTCTTGTCAGTATTTGAGAGAGTCCATGGTTCATTAGCATATCTACTACCAGTTGGATAGAGCAAAAGGACAAGATCATAAAGTTTATTTTCCAATTTATCAGTGATTAGTTTGCCTTTATTTTTACTTTCTCTTTTTCTTGTTTACAATATACACTCCCCCTATCTCCTTCATGCCAGCATGTAGACAGTCCTCAGAGCTGGAACCCTCCCAGTCCTCCCCACAAGACACATATCCTTCCCATACAACATCACAGTTGTTCTCTTTCACGTGGTATTACACTGGACAGTTGGAAATTTAGGACAGTTTGCAGAATTTGAAAATCCTTAATAACTCTGCAATAAATAACCTCTGAAGGTTCCATTCACTGAAGTATATTTTTTTCCAGTTTATAGATTAAAAAAATATATATGTAGCATCAAAGATAGCATTACCATTTGATTGTAGTACTAGATCCTAGCATTCTAATATCATGGTCCACTGGGATAGACATATCTTGTCATCTGTACCTCCCATATAAATGAGAAGAAAAGAATGTATAGAATACTGTGACAAGCCCTTTTATATTATTATTTCATTTAATATTCTCATCAGTATGCTAGGCTATCACTAGCCTCATTATACAAATGAAGAAATTAAAGGTTACAGAGATTGACTAGCCCAAGTTCACATAGCTGAATACAATTAGCTAGCATTCAAATTCAGGTTTGTTTGGCATCAAAGTTTTATTTATACCATACCTTTACCTCCTAATGCAAGAGAGGACATATAATGACTTGAAATACAATTTGCCAAGGTTATTTTCTTTTTTTAAGATTGTGAATTTTAAGGGTCATTCAGGAGTCCAAGTAGGGCACCTGACTCACGACATCAGTGGTATCAAATCAAAAGGAAATTTAGAATAAATATAGAAGAGGGAAATTTGTATTAGGATGTTTGTATTTGACTGTGTGAGCAATGTGGATATTATACTATATCGAAGAGTGATAAAGAGCAGCAGTGCTTTGGATGACCTTGGAGCATGAATAATTAGGAGAAGAATATACAGGAGACTCTGTTATTCAGAACTCAAGCAATCAGCACTCTCAAGCAACCACTTGCTTGAGTTCTGGTTAACAGAGTCTACTTACATTGTTTTAGCATCTACCAGTCCCCAGGAGTGCTGGTTAAGTAAGAGTCTACTGTATATGACTTGGACCAGGATTACAGATATTGAGATATAATCATCTCATGGAAAATTAGAGATGAAAGAGAGGTTAAAACCAGGTAGCTGAGCCATCATTATGCCAGTGGAGAAACTGAGGACCAGATGTATTGTGCCCTGTGATGTGTATCAGAACACTTCTGAATAATTCAATTGAACTGAATGAGAAAGCTGAAGATAACAGCAGTTAAATCTGTTCACAACTACAAAGCTAAGCCATGCTCAGCATAAACTAGAACTCCTTGTAGTCTTGCTCATTTATTCCTTCATTTGCCTGTTTCCTTGTTTAAGACACCAGTTGTTAAGTGTTTACTCTGCATCTGGCATTCTGATAAACAACTTTTTATTATCTGATTTAATCTTCACAACAACTCTTTGCTGCAGGCAACATTTTATTATAGTTTTGCATGGGAGGAATTCAATTCTTAAAGGGATTATAGGTAACTCATGCAAAGTCAAATTAAAAGACTGAGTCAGAGGCAAAGCCAGGTGCATTGACCCTATCCAGAAGAGTTTAAATAGAATTAGAGTTATCTGTTCCACAATGGTTTGTAAAATTCAAAACTATAGAACCAAATCTGGACCTGATGGCCTCACAAATTAGTGAGGGGAAATGGACTATTTGAATAATGGCATTGGGACAACTTGCAAAAATATTTTTGATCAATGTTTTACTTGTTACATTAAAAATATTTAAGAGATCAAAGACATATGTAAAAATCATTAAAACATTAAAATAACATATGGAAGAATATTTCTGTAATCACAGAGTCTGTTTTCTAAGTATGCCACAAAACCCAGAAACCACTTTTTAAAAACTGAAAATTTAGAATATATAAGTCAAATTTTCCACATGAAATATATACCATAAATACCATGTATACCATAAATGAGATGAATAGAAAACTAAAGTGTGTGAAAATAATTTTAAAACATGTAAGACAGATGATTAATTTCTTTAGTATATAAAGTTTCAAAAAATCAATTTTTAAAATTTCAAATACCATTAGAAAAGTAAGCAAAGCTCATCCTGAAAGACACAATACAAGTAGATAAAGTGATGTTCACTCTCACTCATAAGGGAAATGTAAATTTAAATTATATGCTATTCTCCACCTATCAGATTGGCTTGACACACATGTTGGTGAGTTTGTGGGGAAATTCTGTCATATCTTTTTGAGTGGAATGTAAATTAGTACAAACTCTTCAGGTGCTAATTGATTAGTAACTAGCAAAAATTTAAATGACTATCTTTTAACCCAGCTATTCCACTTCTAAAATATATTCAAACATGTGTGAAATTGATATTAACAGTTGATTGTAGTAGGAAATACTGGGAACAACCTAGGTAGCCATTACTATGTAACTAGTTAAATAAAGCATGGACCCTCCAACTATGGAATAACACATTGACATTAAAAAAGAAAGAGACATCTCTATCCAAGTATCATCAATAAGCTCCAAAGTATATTGTTACATGAAAAGAAGTCGAATGGAATATGTAACTACTACACTCTTGCAAACCCACAAATATAAAGCTAGTATATTGAAAGAGCATGACTCATGACTAAAATCACAAAACCACTTTATTTTGTGCCCTACTGACCCATTAAAATGTATTCAGTGGGGAAGTTCTCCCACACTGGGTGAACAGTTAGTTCCATGACTTTTCTGCTCCTTTGTAAATTATGCAAAGTTTTGTATCCCTTTAAATCACCAACTCAATCTCTGTTAAGAAATTAAAAGGCTCAGTCCCATGTCGTCGTCGTCAAAGCTGCCAACTCAGAGTTACTGTTGCACCCCTCCCCCAGTGAGCCTTACCTTCTCTAGCCCAACTCTGCTGCTACTTACACCTTGAAGTTTCTGACCATTCCAGAGTCAAAGGGAAGAGGAACATAAAAGTAAGAACTCACTCCACTGGCTTAAGAAGGCTTTATACTCTCTAGGTCTGACAGGTATTTAAAACTGATAATTATAACTCAGAGCTAGGGTGACCAACTTGTCCCAGGTTTCTGAGACTTTCTCAGTTGTGAAATGAAAGTCCAAGTCTCTGAAATTTCCTCAATCCAGATCAGTTGGGATGGTTGTTCACCCGACTCAGGTAGCACTGTTGTGGCTTTTTAGAGGTGTCCCTTCCACCAATGGAGATACCTCACTTGGTATTGCCTTGATGCATGTCACGTGCTCGTCTTTAGGGACATGCTGCTCTTCCCCTGGGAAACTTGCCGTCCGCCTTCAGCTTTTAACTGCTGAGGTCTCTTGCCCATCTAGACAAACAATTGCGTGTCACTTCACATCTCTCTCTCTCCGCCCCCACTTTTGTCCCTCTCTCCCTCCCCATCCCCTGTGTGGTCCACATCTGGCATGTGACAGTCACTCACACATTCTTCATCTTGACAAACTGAGCTTGCAGACCCAACCCACGTGACGTGGGTGCACTCCTATGGCTCCATCTTCAGCAGTGGCCCATTTGTTGCCTCTGGTTCTCAGGTGAAAGTCAGACACTATCACTGTTGATGGTGTCTGTCACTGGGCAAGGCCCTGTATCTAACTTCTAAAGTGGTCCGGCGGAAGGTTCTCTGGGCCTGAGGTGGGTGGGAAATACAGTGCGCTGCCCTGCTCACCCCAAATAAATGATGTTCACATACCAGATTTTTGTCATTTTCCCTTCTCACCAACAACCCACCATTTTGTAGCCTTAGTGGACTATGAAGTTCACGGGTCCTGAAGCTGGTGTCTGAGCACTGAAGACGTGTACTTCGGTATGGGACTCACATTGGTATGTGGCAATGCTGTATCTGTCGCCTTACGGTCTTGGCTGAAAGTGTCGTTTTTAACATCCTGTTTCTATGCTTCTAGATGAATAGAATAGCACTGCGAAGGTATGCTAATAGCAATGACCCAGCAGAGAAGGAAAGAGAAGGAGAATTACTTTTCACTCTTTTCGTTTCTGTACCATTTGTACAATTTAAATGTATACACTACATATGTTACTTATGAAAACAAATTAATGTTTCTTAAAAGGTAAAGGTAGAATGTGATTAAACAAGATAAATGCAGACCATGCATAAATGAAATTGCTGTATTTTGCGAATACTAAGTTAATAGTTAATGTCCTTCTCGGCAGGAATAGATGAATCAATTAAAATGGAATGGAAAATACTGAAACCAACCTTAGGTGATGTAAGGTCTTAACTGTAGTTGACCATTGAACACACAGGAGGTAGGGGCACCACCCCTTGCGTCAAAAATCTGCATCTACTTTTGACTCCCCCAAAACTTAGTTGTTCGTCAGTATCCACAGGGGACTGGTTCCAGGCCCCCCATGGATACTAAAATCTGTGGATGCTGGAGTCCCTTCTGTACAACAGCATACAAGAATGCATACAGCCCGCTCTCTGGTTCCGTGAATTTCCAACTGCAGATGCAAAACCCGAGGCTGCAAAGGCCCAGCTTTATATTTATAGAAAAAATCCACGTGTAAGTGGACACACACAGTTCAAGCCCATGTTGTTCAAGGGTCAACTGTATATGATAAACGTGAACCTCAAATCAGAGGGAGTGGATTACTTTATAAGTTGTGTCTGATCAAGGGGCCAGCTATTTGACGTAACAAAGTTTGATCTCTTGCACACACTCCTAAATCAAACCAATTTTAAATAGATTAAAAAATTGAATAAAAGAAATGAAATCATAATAGTCATAGATGAAAGTACAACTGACCACTGTTATAATCTTGATATGGAGAAGAACATCAAGGATGATACAAATAAAGAAGCTATGAAGGAGAAGTTAGATAATTAACTACATAAAAATTAAAACCTTCAAAATTTCCCCAATATAAATAACAACAAAAATCACACACACACACACACACAGAGAGAGAGAGAGAGAGAGAGAGAGAGAGAGAGAGAAATAACCTGTAAGGCTCTGTACCCTAACATTAATAGCAGTTTGCTTTTGTGGTAGTATTATACAGGTGATTATAATTTTTCCTTTTTCTTATTTCTTATTTTTTCTTGAAATTAATATGTATTACTTAGTAATAAACTTATTTTAGATTACATTAACATAATGTGTGCTATGTTGTGACAGTGCAAAGATTCCCTATTGAAACACTGTTTTCCAATAAAACATCGACTGGTTTCTCAAGCGAAGGAAATGTTCTCCTAGCAGGTAGTTTATCCCAGGGGTCCTATTCCTGGAGTTGCTTTTTCTCTTCGTGAAAAGCAGTGACACTGAATCCTGTAGACCATACTTTGAGCTGATGTTAATAAGACATTGTTCACAGTGACATTTGAGACCAGTTCTATTGACGAACATGAAATTGGAAGCTTTGGCACAAGGTGCATGTAGACAGAATGCTATTTTGAAATATGTACGTGCTATAATTGATTTATTCCTTCATACCCTGGTTGAATTTTTCTAATTCCTGCTTTAGAGAGGAGGGTAAGGCAGATAGTTTTTGCTAGAAAGTTCAGAGAGGAAGAAGCTGTGGTTTCAAAAAGGCAGTATTTTCAGTGTTGGGAAGTTGTCACAAAGACAATCTGCAACAGAAAAAGCACTATGTTGTAAAGTGCTAAAAGGACCACAAACAGGTATGAAGATATTACATAATAGTAGTGACAGTGACGTTTACTGAGTGCCTACCATGTGCCAGGCACTGTGATATGTTTTATTACATTATCTCTAACCATGTGTAACTTGTTTTAAAACTAGCTGCTTTATTGATTGCTTTTCAAGAAGAAAATTTTGTAAAAATTAAATCATTTTGAAACTTCTCTAACTCATTACATTATTCTGAAAATGATTGCTGTTGACTGCAAACTAAAATAATAATTAATAAAAGTCCTAATACCTATAAATTTCCCTGAGGAAGTTTTGGGATTATAAGTGAAGATCTTTGCACTGTTTAGTTTTCCATAGTAAAAAACAGAGTTTATAACAGGATCAAACACTTAAATTCCTCCAAGAGGCTGCGAGATGACAAAGACAGTGATGATGATAGTTAATATTTAATGAGCCCTTATGATACATCAAACACGATTCCATACACTTTAAATGTATGAATTAATTTGAGCGACCTAACAACTCTGAGAAGTTACAAGTGTTCTCTGTTTGAAGAAAATGAAACTGAAGCATAAAGAAACTTTGAAAACTTCAAGATCACACAGCTTGTGAGTAATGATGCTGATAATGGAACCCAGACAGCTCTTACACAATACACTGTGCCTTGGGGTCTGGCCTTTCTAGCCCAGATACCTTTGGGGTAGAATGGGAGGGAGAATCACGTAATCAGAATGTAGACATAGGTCTGCATCCTTTTGCTAGCACATCAAATAAAAAACTGAAACAATGATTCGGATGAAATCAACCCCTCTCTCTAATATGAAATTAGACAAAAATGGGAGGGGTGCTTAAGCTACTGAGCAAACTGCCTTAGGGTTTTAGCATCCTGTTACGGGACACCTACCTAGAAGACCAAAGTCCCTTGGGTACTTCCTTCCTCTGTCACCATAGAGAACCAGATTTTCACTTTGTGTCATTGTTCTTCCCCTGGAAAGCTAGCTTCTCTTTCATCTAAGTCAGTGAAGCATTGACTGAAATGACAGCATTGTAAAATGTAAAATACACTTGCTATTGTACGTAGTAGAAATAAGAATTTTTACCCTATACCCCTTGTGGTGTCTCCGGAAACACCGTTGAGTGCATGTAACATTGACTTTGCAAGATCTGCTTTCAAATGCTTGTTTCCCCAACTTACTAGCGCTGAGACCTTGGGGATATAACCTCCCTAAGCCTCAGTTTTCTTATCTTGAAGATGGGGATAACTCATGGATACTTTACAGGGTTATTGAGTCAAATGAGATACTGTGGCTGGTACAGTGGTCAGTGCATAGTAAGCCACTCCAGAATTGTTGCCTGTGGTGGTTCTCCTCATTGCCTTCTTCAACATCTTCATCATAATTGCCTGCTCTTGTTGTCGTCAGTCTTCAACATTAAAAGTGATTTTTCAATGTGGCTATCATTCTTGCTTTTAATTTTTAACTATGGACAATGAGATGTTGAGATGCAAAACAAAATTGTCAGACTATTGAATTTTCCATCTAAATAAAGCATTTTATAAATTTGAAACAATAGGAAGGAAGGACAAGACAAGATGATAATGAGGAAAGTCCAACCCACAGAGCATCTTTATGACCAAAGCTCTTGCAAGAAATGCAAACAAAGCACATGAAACGGAATGTCCCCTTATGTCACAGCTGAAAACTGTAACATAAATATTTTTGTCAGTTGGCTTTATCCTACAGATGTTTTTGAGAATTTGTTGTTGAAACAGCCAATCCACTCCTGAATAAAAAATCTTTTGGCAGTACTCAAAGTGTCAACTAATTAGATCCAAATTGCAGCTGAACATTTTGAAATGTATGCATCGCCCACGTGAATACTGAGTGAATTTATTATAAATGGAATTTCAATTGCTATGAAAGAAGGATACGCAATGGCACAGGAGTAAACCAATTTGTGAGCATTTATTAAAAACCTTATTAAGGTCTTCCCTTGTAAGGACAGTATACAGTGGACTCAAAGATGGGTCTTCCAACAGTGTGTTCAGAGAAGGCACTGTGCATGGGAGTCAGAAAAACCACTGTAAGTTTTGTGAGTAATGAGCTGGATCTTAATCTCATTTCTGCCACTAATGATGGGAGGTTGAAAAATCACTTAATCTTTTTGTGTAAACTGAGCCCATAGCCTGTTGGCCTAATTCCCCCTACAAACTGTTTAAAAACTGAATTAGAATGACTTGGGTGATGATACCCACTCTCATTTGCAGGACCCGCAGGGTCAGTGGGCAGCTTCACACGTGTGTGTTGCTGTGTCCTCTGAAGAGGATGAGTAGATGGGGCCTTGATTTAGCCTTTTGGGATCTCAGGTTCTGCCTTTAGATGAGTTGAACTTTCGGTGACCCATTTGCCAAAGTATACCATACTATGTATTATAGATGACAGAACTCTAGACTGGTGGCTGACAAAAATAAAACTATTCAAGCAACCAAGTGGAAAAGCCCGTAAGCTCATTATGTAAAGAAGAACATCCTAGCTTTTAGAACCATCCAGCAATGAACCCGCCTGTTCTGTTAGATAGCCAGTGCCCCATCACTGGATCTTCTCAGGCCAAGACCAGAACATATTGTACAAGAAGTTCTAAGGAAGACTTTGGTTTGGATTGATAGGTGTCTTAGTTTCCTTAGGCTGTTGTAAAAGAGTATTACGAACTGAGTGGCTTCGAACAACAGAAATTTACTGTCTTACAGTTCTAGAAGTTGGAAATCGAGGTGTCAGGGGGCCATGTTCCCTCTGAAGGCTCTAGGGAAGAATCATTTGTTGCCTCTTCCTAGGCCCCGGTGATTGCCTCAAATCCTTGGTGCTCCTTGGCTTGTAGCCGCATGACTCCAGCCTCTGCTTCTGTCTGCATATGGACTTCTTCCCTCTATGTGTCTCTTTAAATCCCTCTCTTCTTATAATGATACCAGTCATTGGGTTTTAGGCCCAACCTACTCATTATGACCTCATCTGAACTTGATTATATCTATAAAGACCCTATTTCCAAATAAGGTTACATTCACAAATACAGAGGGTTAGGGGTTGAGGGAGAGCACACAGTTCAGCCCACAACACTAGGTGTGACTAGTTGGCTGACAGGGTGACTCTACCTACTATGAGATTCTAGGAGTTTATATTAATAATTCCTTTCTACCAAAATGATGTCATTGGTTGGCCCAACAATTATTAACCAGCTTCCTTAATAAGTACTGTTCTGGCTTGGGGATTTGTTCTGTTTTGTTTGTTTTGTGTGTGTGTGTGTGATGTCTTTCTAATTCTTAAAGTCTTGAATGGGGAAACTTTTCATATTACCTTGAGTCAGAGAACAAGATATTAAATTACCAAATCTTTTTAATTCATATACAGGCTTATGGGCCTCATATTGCTGTGTATTCAGAAATACAAATACAGATATTCATTACCAGACTTGAGTTACATGTTGAACATGAGATAAAATAAACTTCTAAAAATCTCTTAGTTTTAACGATAGACCAGAGTGCAAACATTAGCCATTTATTTGCCTTTAGAAAACGACAGATTGGTCTCACTGATAAATCAGAAAACATCATCATGGCTTAAACCTACTATCCTATTCTGATCTGTATGTATCTTGGTAGAAAACTGTAGTATTTTGGAGTCATATGCTTAAGTGATTTAGCTTCATTGTTTTGTTTTAGCAGGCAGTTTTTATATCTATCTGCTATATTTTCCTCTAGGATTTCTCAACCTCAGCACTACTGACTTTTTTTTTTTTTTTTTTTTTTTTTTTTTTTTTTTTTTTTTTTTTTTTTTTTTTTTTTTTTTTTTTTTTTTTTTTTTTTTTTTTTTTTTTTTTTTTTTTTTTTTTTTTTTTTTTTTTTTTTTTTTTTTTGCTGGATAATTCTTTGTTGTGGGGGCTGTCCTGTGCATTGTAAGATGTTTTGCATGCTCCCTAGCCTCTACACAGTATGGCATTTATAACCCCCACTTCCACCCACCCAGTGTGACAGCCAAAAATGTCTACAGACATTTCTAATGTCCCTGGAGGGGACAGTGGTCAATATCATCCTCAGTTGGAAACCATTGCTTTGCCAAGTTTTTTAAAATTAACATTCTTAGGCATTGCTTCCATGTTTGTCTCCTCAGTCTATCCAAATGCATGACTCTGTTTGAAACTGAGCCATGAACAGAAAGACCAATTAAGCTTTGTTGAATTCTCATACTTTTGGGTCTCAAGACCCCTTAAAACTCTTAAAAATTATTGAGAATGTGAGAGAACATTTGTTTGTGTTAGGTATTATTTATTAATATATACGGCATAAGAAAAAAATTTAATATGTATGTTTTTATTTAAAAAAACAACAATAATATTTTATGAGCATTAACTGTAATTTTCCCAAAACATTAGTGAGAAGAGTAGCATTATTACATTGTTGCAAACATATCTTTACTGTTCAGCTTAATAGAAGACAGCTGGAGTCTCACATCTACTTCTTTCATCCTGTTAATGTATGTTGTTTTGGTCGATAAAGGATATAAAGAAAATTCCACATACAGTTGGAAAATGGAGGAATATTTTAACAGCCTTTTTAAGTATTTAGAGATACTTTTCTTTAATACTTCCCCCAACTCACCATGTAGTAGTTTCTTCAAGGTTATTTTGTCACATTAAAATTATTTTGTCTACCGTTCACTTTGAATGGATCTTTTACACATGCATTGCATTTGGAAAATATTGGTTCACTGACTTACATGCTTCTAAAAATTTGACACATTTATTATCAATTTTATTGTTTTAACATAAAAAATGCAATCACTAACATCACCACCAATCTCAAAGGCAATGTCTTTAAGTATTAAGATGCTGTCAAGTTCATACTTGTAGATAAGAGTTTCCCAATGTTCTAATTTCTCGTAAAAGCTTGAATTTTATCATTGGTAACAACTAGTACCAGTTGTTTTTCTTGAAGTGACAGACTCACTTTATTAATTTTTGGAAAAAAAAGAAGTCTGACAAATGCTCAAGTATGAATAACCATAATTTGTCTGTCAGCCGTTCATTCAAATAAAAAATTATGTTCTGTGGAAAATGGCTATTTAGCTTGCAACCCAGCCAATTAATGTGTACATTTTCTCAAGACAACCATCCTACTTCATTATGCACCAGAAGTGTTTTGAGTGCATTTCCCATTTTGTCACAGAACATTTTTAAAAGTCTGCTTAATAGTTGAATTTTAATAAGATTAATCCTTTTTTTTATGTTTTATCAAAGACATTCTTAAGTGACCTTTTTTTTTTTTTTTTTTTTTTTTTTTTTTTTTTTTTTTTTTTTTTTTTTTTTTTTTTTTTTTTTTTTTTTTTTTTTTTTTTTTTTTTTTTTTTTTTTTTTTTTTTTTTTTTTTTTTTTTTTTTTTTTTTTTTTTTTTTTTTTTTTTTGCCACTGCAAGTACCTGGTAGCGAAGACTCCACCTTCTGTTATCATAGTTTAATGCCACTGTCTTGGTTTGTGCTAAAGCACCAGCACGAATTACACCATTGGTACAAATATGAATACTCTGAAAAAGACAAATAATACCTTAGAACTACAAGTATTATTAAATGTCACTCAACCTTGCAAACCCCCAGAGGTCCACAGGCTACTTTTAAGAACTGCTGGACTATGAAGATCATTCTACTGCACATTTATATTGAATAATATAGAAAATCCCTTCTGTTAGGCATAGACAATAGCAGATACACTTCTTCAAAGTAGAACTTAGTAGACCCTAAGAACTGCACGTGGCATTCAAGGAACATACCTCCCTTTACCATGAAAACTGTAGGAGAAATATTGTTGTTCTCTGGCGAGAGTCTCAGACGTTAGAAATGTTTCTAAAACATTTTAGTTTCTCTTAAAGGAGCTGATCTTTTCTGAAATTATTTCCACATTTAGCCTATTCCCTCTTGAAGTAATAATTTTCAAGACCTTATATGTCAGCACTGCTTTCTGATTCTTTTCTTTTTTTCTTTAAAGAGTAGGTTCCAGTTCCAAGGAATTTGGTAAAGAAGGATGCATTCATTCAATTCAGTTCCCAACAATGCTTTAGTCAGATTAAGCATGCAATAAGTATTTGTTGACTATAAAATTTCATTGATTTACCCCTACAAGCTTGATAATTTTATGGTCTGATGATAATGGCTTTCAACCTTCATCCATCTGGATGAAGGAGAGGGCTAATTTTTAAGACATCCCTCCCCACGCCTCCCTGGAACATTTGAAGGCAAAGGGAAGGCTCTATGTTGAAACCATTGGGCAACAGAGTAACCGTCTGAGAAAGCGGTAACTCCAAGAGATAAGACTTAGAGATAACTGGCATTTGAGGTTCCCCAAAGAACCAGATGGCTCTTGTGCACAGCTGGGTTTACCATTTGACAGGCCCCACCCTATGTACACAGCAGAAAAAGGAAGATGTTATTGAATGAAGTCCTTGCATAACAACTCATAGTAAACCAGATTTGAACAAGAAGATGGAATAGTCCAGGAGGGGTATCTCCAAAAGTGAGAAATGGAACATAGAAATTACCCATTGAATTTCACCATGCTGAGGGGAATTCCAGAGACTAAATGGAGAATTTGGGTATAAATTGTTTATAGGTAAATAGAACACTATTCGACTGTAAAATAAGCAATTAGCACCTGGAGAATTTAAAAGCAATACAAATAAAAAAAAAATTTGCAATGTGCCACATGGCTCAGCTGACACTAATGTGTGCATGGTCATAATGTCAACACTGTATACTGATTTAGCCAAAAATTGTGCAAGATTATGTTGGCAGAATAATGGTGTAAAAGTGTGCGTGCTAGTCTATTTGATGGTAATTGTAAAAGAGCCAAATCCTAGTAAAGGGAAATCATGTCTAAATCAAGAAAGTGTGTGACTTCAAAAAAAATGGAAGTTAAAAACCAAAAGAAAGAGCCTAAAGGAAGTTGGGAGTAGTTCTCCCAGGTCGTGGAACTCAGGAGTGGGCAGGGTTAACAGGAAGTAACTATAATTTTTCATTATAAACTTTATAGAGTTATCAACTTAAAAATACATACATCCCTACCCGTGGGTTGTTTGTTTGTTTGTTCATTTCTTTTCTCTTTGTTGCTTTCAGTTTTATATTCCGCATATGAGTGAGGTCATACAGTTCCTTGTTTTTTCTGTCTGGCTTATTTCACTAAGCATGATGATCTCCAGGTCCATCCATTTTGTTGCAAATGGCAATATTTCATCTTTTCTTACAGCTGAGTAATATTCCATTGTGTGTATGTACCACAGCTTCTTTATCCAGTCATCTGTCGCAGGGCACTTTGGCACTTACTAATTTTCATTTTTTAATTTTTATCAATATAATTTCAGATAATATATGTATGTATTTTTAATTCATTTTTATTGTTAGACTTATTGGGGTGACATCTGTTAGCAAGGATTACATAGGTTTCAGGCATACAATTCTACAGTGCATTGTCAGCTTGTATAATAAGTTCACCACCTAATGTGATTTCTCATTCCATCACCTTATATTTAGCTTCCCCCC